>CAUYSK010076004.1:0-28661 GCA_963575035.1 Avahi laniger
TACACAAAGAGTGCAATGTGCACCACGCAATGGGATGGACATATTTGAAACCTGGACTGAGGGGGGGAGGGGGGGCAGGGGCAACATACGTAACCTAAACATCTGTACCCTCATATTATGCTGAAATAAAAAAAAAAAAAACTTTCAACAGTAATAAAAAAATCATAAAATTACTAGATGAAAACATAGGGAGATTCATTTATAAACTCGAAGTTGGAGGCAATTTCTAAGCAGAATACAAACCTCAGAACCCCCCCAAAAAAAGATATAAAATTGACAATATATAAATGTAAATCTTGCTTATTGCAAATATTGAAAATGTCTGAAACAAAGACAAAAGACAGACTGGAAGTGTTTGCAGCACATGACAGACAAATGACTGGGGTTTTGTTTGTTTGTTTTCAATAAGCTTATACAAATTAATGACAAAAGGATCAACAACCCCAAAGAAAACCAGGAAAAGAATAGTAATAGACAGGTCTCAGAAAAAGAAATACAAATGGCCATTAAACACATGAAAAGATGTTTGACTTTATTCATGATTAATGAAATGCAAATAAAAACAGCAATGAAGATGTCTTTTTTGCCCACAAAACTGTCAATAATTTAAAAGCTCACCAAGATGAGGAGTAATAGGCACTGCCATACACTGTTGGTAGAAATGGAAATTGGTACCACCTCTAGGGAGGATAATTGGGCAATAGAGGCAGTGTATGCATCCAAGAAAAACCACTACTGGAAAGGGGGCCACTTAAAGAAAATTTACTTAAAACAGGAACCAGAATATCATTGTTGATTTCTTAAATATTTAATTAGAATTTTATATTTAAAATTTTTAAACTGCAAAGGCATATTTTGTCTTACGTTTTTAAAAATGAAAATTTTAATGCAACTATGAACACATTCTTTGAACAATAAATCAAATGTCGATTGTGGATTTTTTTAGTGTGACTTTTCTGACAAAATGGCATGACAGTACAATAAGATATCCTTCTCACTATTTCACAGTAGGATTGTAAAGAGTAAATTTTACAAAATATTAAAGGGTTTCATCAGTTTTCCAAAGGACCTCTCATGATTCCTGATATTCCAATTATTCCTTCATCCTGTCCATTGTGTCACTACCTGTGTGAATTTGTTCTTTTCTTCAAAGGTTAATGCTGCCCAGTCTTCATCTGTCAATGGCTTTGTAGGATTCAAGCAAATTTTTATCACTTTCATTAACTTCATTAAGTATCATGTCTTTTATAATATCAGAAATTTCATTTTGCAATTGATTTGCACTCTCTTTCCATTGTAACCATAGGATGGGAAAGAATAAATTCCATTGTTAAGTAGGAAATGTAAGTCAGAAGCAATTTTCTAAGTGGCCAATTCACTAAAGACTAATGTGCTCTAATGACTTTTTTTTAAAATGTTTTTTTTTTTATTTCAGCATATTACAGAAGTACAAATGTTTAGGTTACATAGAGTGCCTTTGCCCCACCCGAATCAGAGCTTCAAGCGTGTCCATTCCCAACACAGTGCGTACCACACCAATTATGTGTATACATACCCATTCCCTCCTCCTCCCTCCCATCTGCTCAACACCTGATCAATGTTACTAATAAATGTGCACATAAATGTTGAACAGTTAATATCAATTTGATGGAGAATACACATGGTGCTTATTTTTCCATTCTTGTGATACTTCACTTAGTAGAATGGGCTCCAGTTCTATCCAGGATAATACAAGAGGTGCATGATCACCATTGTGTTTTGTGGCTGAGTAGAACTTCATGGTATTCAAATGCCACATTTTATTAATCCACTCATGTATTGATGTGCACTTGGGTTGTTTCCACATCTCTGCAATTGTCAACTGTGCTAAAATAAACATTCTAGTGCAGATGTCTTTTTTTTATACAATATCCTTTTTTTCCTTTGAGTGGATGCCCAGCAAGGGGATTGCTGGATCAAATGGTAGTACTTCTTGTAGCTCTTTGAGGTATCTCCATATTACTTTCCACAGAGGTTGTACTAGTTTGCAGTCCCACCAGCAGTATATGAGTGCTCCTATCTCTCTTCATCCATGCCAACATTTATTGTTTTGGGATTTTTTGATAAAGGCCATTCTCACTGGAGATAAGTGATATCTCATTGTGGTTTTGATTTGCATTTCACTGATGATTAGAGATGTTGAACATCATCCAAATGAGGACAAAAGAGGTCAAACTATCACTCTTTGCTGATGATATGATCTTATATCTCGAAAACCCCAAAGATTCTGCCATGAGACTATTGGAATTGATATACACATTCATCAAAGTCTTGGGTTACAAAATCAGTATACAGAAATCAGTAGCATTCCTATACGACAACGGTCAAACTGAGAACGAAATTAAAGACTCAATACCCTTCACAGTAGCAACAAGGAAAATAAAATACTTAGGAATATATTTAACTATGCAGGTAAAAGACCTCTACAGGAAGAACTATGAAACACAGAGGAAGGAAATAGCAGAGGGCATAAACAGGTGGAAAACCATACCATGGCCATGGGTCAGCAGAATAAACATTGTTAAAATGTCTATACTACCCAAAGTGATCTACAGATTCAATGCAATCCCTATTAAAATACCAACATCATTTTTCACAGATATAGATATAATTATTCTACACTTCATATGGATCCAGAGAAGACCACATAGAGCAAAAGCAATCTTAAGCAAAAAGAACAAATTGGGAGGTATCAATTTACTACACTTCAAACTATAGTACAAGCCTACAGTAACTAAAATGGCATGGTACTGGCACAAGAACAGAGACATAGACCAATGGAACAGAACTGAGAACCCAGATATAAAACCATCCTCATATAGCCATCTCATCTTTGACAAAGCAGACAAAAACATACACTGGGGAGAAGAATCCTTATTCAATAAATAGTGCTGGGAAAACTGGATAGCCACATGTAGAAGACTGAAACAGGATCTTCACTTGTAACCTCTAACAAAAATCAACTCATGGTGGATAACAGACTTAAACCTAAGGCATAAAACTATAATTCTAGAAGAAAATGTTGGAAAAATTCTTAAAGTCATTGGCCTAGGCAAAGAATTTATGAAGAAGACCCCAAAGACAATCAGAGCAACAACAAAATAAATAAATGGGACCTGATCAAATTAAAAAGCTTCTGCACAGCCAAGGAAACTATCATGAGAGCAAACAGATGACCTACAGAATGGGAAAAGTATTCACATGTTACACATCTGATAAAGGGCTGATAACTGGAATCTATATAGAATTCAGGAAAATCAGCAAGAAAAAATCAAACAACCCTATCAAAAAGTGGACAAAGGACATGAACAGAAACTTTTCCAAAGAAGATAGACTAATGGCTAACAAACATATGATTTTTGCGTCGTCACAAAATCTTGTAACTCTAGGCACTCAGATAATGAATGTTTGGATGATTAGGATTTCCTGTTTTATATCAAAATTTAAAATGCATCTACTCTTTGCACACTGACTAGAATGCTCTTTTACCCTCTTTGTTATCTTCCACTCATCTTTCAGTAGTCAGTTCAAGCATTAATTCCTCAGGGGAGCCTTTCAGGGTCTCCTTGACTAGGTCAAATGCCTTATTACAGGTTCTCAAGGCACCTTTGGAGCATGTGTCATGGTTGCAATTCTACGTTTCTGTAATTTAATTAGTAACCATCCCCTCCACTGAACTATTTAATCCACTGAAGCAGGGATTATGTCTGGCACAGAGTAGTCCCTCAACAAATATCTATTTAATACATGAATGACAGTGAAAAACTGGAAATTACCTAAATGCCCCTCCATAAGGGAATGATTAATTAAATTAGGCTATATTCACATAAATGCAAGATTGTATTAATCAGTTATTAAAATGAATCAGGTATATTTTGATAGAGAATGATTTCCATGATATATTATAGTTTAAAAAGTAAGGTGCAAAATAGTCTGTAAGATTCTGTGTGTGTGTAAATTTACAAAGATTACATACATATGCTTGTAGATGCATATAGTATTTTCTAGAAGAAATTATTAACAGAGGTTGCCTGTGGGGAGATTGACTAGGGGTTATATAGAGAGGAATTTTTAATTTTCTTTTATAAATTTCTATATTGTTTGAAGTGTTTTACTAAATTCATATGCCATTTTTAATTTAATAAATATACATTATATTTTGATAGAAAGCACAAGGGATGACCAGCGGAGCGAGGCCAGAAGTTCAAAGTCCATGTAAACAGTCAGTGACTGGAAGTCATGCTAGAGTTGAAACAACCTACTACATTCCCTATCTTGGTTGGTAGCCCCCATTTTCCCAGTAACCAAGCCAGAAATCCAAGTCATCCTCCACTCCTCCCCTTTTCTTAGCCCTCAGATCTAGTCAGTTATTAAGTCCTATTGATGCTACTACTTAAACAGCTTTCCATTCCATTTTTTTTCCTCACCATTCCCATTGCTCTAAATCAGGACCTCAGCACATCTCCCTTGGACTGACGCAATACTCTTTTCTTCCCACTTCCAGTTTTCACCCGCCCCCTGCAACCCACCCCCTATTCTGCTGCTAAAAACATTCTCCAATCTAATTAAACCAAAACAAACAAAGACTAACAAATGAACCTAGCCTCATTTACTACTCTTCCCCCATAGCCCTTCACATTTCAGCCACACTGGTGTTCTTTCATGTATCCCAAAATAGATTTTTAGTTTCTCTCTCAAGGATTTTGTCTATCTCCCTCCCTCAGTCTTCAATGTTCTCCCCTTCCTCATTTGCTTAGTTAATGTCTACTCATATTTTATTACTTCTTCCCGATCCTTACCCTTTTGGAATAGATTAGGATCTTTTGTATTCTGCCTTTCTGCTTCAGATCACTCATCACATTTCTATTTGTTTTTCTAATATCTTTCTTCCCCAGTTGACCTTAAACTCCATCAAGAGAAAGACTATACCCGCAGTGCCGGATAGAGAGCTTGGCACATAGTAATGGCTCAATAAATTGTCATTAACTGGCTGACAGCCTGAATGAATAAATGAATGCAAATTGGTTTATATAACTCTCTTACTTAAATCCCACCATTGGCTCCTTACCATGTACAAAATAAAGTGTATGAGGTACATTATGATTGGGCTCTTGTCTGCCTCTCCAGGCTCATCATCCCCAACCCAAGCCTTTGGATTTCATGCTCTAGCAATTCTGAGTTATGCAGAATTCCTGAAACAAACTTTGCTGCTTCTCCTTGAGTTTGTATATGCAAGTCCTGCCACATAGATTACTTCTCCCTCCTTCACCTTTATGTCTATCTGGTGAATACTCATTTGTTTATAAAGAACAGCCAGAAGTTACCTCTTCAGAGAAGTCTTCCCTGACCTCCTAAATAAAGTTCACCCATGCTTCCTCTGTGCTCATTCTGTAGCTTATATCTTTTCTCTTTTCACTGCACTCATTATACTATGAATATTTTCTGGTAAGGACTTTGTCTGACATATCTTTTTTCCCAAATGCCTAACACATAACTAGAATGCAGGAAACACTAAATGTCTGAAGTGAATTGAACATGGATTGTGTGTATGGATATAAACTATTAACAGTATATCTATAATGCTTGCATACTTATGTATAATTTTCTCTGGGCAATGGGAAATGTTATCAAGATTTTATATATACTAACTCCATTAACTGCCCTGAAAGAATAGCAAATGCATTTTTTTTTACATCTAATAAACCTTCATGCTGCTGGTTGAATGGCTAAATAAAACTTTGCCTCTCTGGTACACAGCCAAATCTAAGGCAAACAGACCTTTTTTCCTCATATCTAAGGTTACAAATCTATGTGGCAAGAAAGACAAAGCAAATAAAAGGCCTTTACAAACCACGCAATTTGACAACAGTGAATGAATCAGCCATCTGATACTCATGCAAGCATCCCAAGCCATCTTCTCAGGTCACATGAAGGAATCAGGCCTAGCATATCTAATAACAGAGAAAAAGAAGAACAGAAGCATCTTTTTCTCCCCATCCTCTGTACAGGGACTTTCAAATTCACAGATACTGATTCTGATTTAGCAAATGCCACTTAGTCTCAGAATTTAGATTAAGAATCATTAGGGTCATCCTTCAGGTGTACAGTGGAATATAGTTAATAAAATAATAACTGTAGGATTTTTGGCTTCCTAGGGCCCCTCTAAGGTATGCCAAGTCATTCATCACTGTCACGTCTAGTCATCATTTGCTAACTTCTGCTCAAAGGTCCTTATGGCACGGTCCAGATTTAGCCCATTTCGGGATCCCTATATTCATCCTACTGACTTTGAAATTATTTGTATCATTGCCGGGATCATCATCATCTAGACTTGTCCAGGACATTTCTGAGGTCTGCAAGTAGTATCTTTGTATGCTTTCTTTTAAAACGTCAGAGGTCAAAAGCAAAATCTACCCATCCTTCGAGAATGTCTTAGTCCATTTGGGCTGATAAAACAAAATACTGTAAAGTGGGTAGCTTATTAAAAACAGAACTTTATTTCTCACAGTTTTGAAGGATGGAAAGTCCAAGATCAAGACAGACTTGGTGTCTGGTGAAGGCCCGCTTTCTGCCTCATAGATGGTGCCTTCTTACTGTGTGCTCACATGGTAGAAGAGGCAAAGGATCTCTCTCAGGCTTATTTTATATGGGCACTAATCTCATTCATGAGGGCTCTGACCCAATGACCTAATTACCTCCCAAAGGCTCTATCTTGGGGGTTAGAATTTCAACATATAAATTTGGAGTGGGGTGGAGGGAGACACAAACATTTAGACCATAACAAAGGCCAAGCCTGAATTCTATAACTTTTATGAATCCTTTCCTGGTTAATCCCACTCCTACCTGACCAAACCTTTCTGTATACTTCTATGGTGCTGACAGTCTACATCTCATTACTGAAGGCTTGATGATATGTCGTTGTGTTTGTGTAGTTTTTTGCTTCTTAGTTGTTTTTGTTGTTGTTGTTTTGCTTTCCACAATGGACTAGTAGGAAGCTCTCTTAGGACAAAAATCAAGATTTCCCATTTGAGTCCAGTACAGTAAATATCATCTAGCACTTACTATGCTCAATTCTGTTTAATAGGACACATTTGGTTGTAAACCACAGAAACCCGGTTGTATAGCATAAGCATAAGTAGTGACTTAATTATAAGGATATAGAAGTATCCCATGTGACCCAGTGAGAGAAATAAAGCTGGGTCTGAGGAATGGACTGTTTTAATCATTCTCACTTTCTTTGCAAGCCAGTTTCCTCTACTTTGTGGACCAGAATGGTAAGAAGTACATCTGCCAGTAATCCCTGAAGCATACATTATTGATCTAGCTATTAGGAGAAAGGCAGGATCTTCCTCAAAGTCTCAATTCAAATTTCTGGAGCATAGACTCTGGCTCAGGTTAATTCAGATGATCACTCCTGAGCCTGTCAACTCTGGCTGAGAAACTAGGTGAAGAGACAGAAACATAATGAGATCATTTGAATATTGTATGGTTATATGTTTTTAAAAAACCAGGCAAACTTATGGTACTATCAAAGCAGAGAGAAGAGATATGGGGGTACAGAGAATATTATTGGAGGAGATAGAACCTGAGCTGAAACTTGAAAAAAGAGAGTTAACAGGTGGCAAGGGCATACCAAGCACAGAGGAAATCATGAATAAGGACAGACATGGACATACGAAACAGAATGGTATGTGTGAGGATCTACAAGCAGCATAAGAGACATAACATGCTTAAAAAGAGGCTGGATAGATAGGCAGGGGCAAGACCATGAAATACATTAAATGCCATGTTAGGAAGACTGATTCTATGTAGGATGTGGTATAATTTGATTTAAGTTTCACATCACTCTGACAGCTGTGTGGAGAATGAATTGGAAAATGAAGAACACGCCCCACCAACCCAGCATGAGGCACACATTAGGGCACACTAAAATAAAAGCTGAATGAAAGAATGAAATTCATGATATCCTATTTCTGGCCAACAGTTCTCTCAAAGATCATCATTTATTTCATCACTGCCACCCACTTCCCTACCTCCCAAGTTCTATGTGGGTTTATGTTTTCCAGTGACTGTGTCACTGGTTTTAGATCACAGGCTGTTCTGGAGAACTCTATGGGGTATGATAAAGTCACAATTAGAAATCAGTGACATAAGGCTTATCCCAAGCCTGGGGCAATATGAGCTCAAATTGAGACTAGTTAACCTGGGGCTTAAAAAAAACTTCGTCAGGTCACCTGGTAGGATTAGGTAAAGAAAAGCCATATGGTTCCTAAGATTCTTCCTTCTGTAAGCATTTGATAGGTACGTTCTCAGCCCTCTTTCTGTCTCTTCTTCACACCCTACCACTCACTTTGTCTATCCCATCCAGTCTGCAAACAGCCCTACCCTTCCTTTAGGATTAGTAATCTCTGATTTGTCAGTAGGTGACAAGAAGAAGGGGGTATCAATACAACTGAAGTTGTTATAGACTGAGGTCACATTTGCCCTGACCACACCAGTGGAACAGGTTTTGAGTCCATATCACTTTTCTATCATTCTCTCAATCCTGTCAGCTAACACTGTGGTCCCCGACTCTCAGGCCAGGGATTGGTACCAGTCCGTGGCCTGTTAGGAACTGGGCTGCACAGCAGGAGGTAAGCAGTGGGCAAACACAAGAGAAGCTTCATCTGTATTTACAGCTGCTCCCCATCACTCATACCACTACCTGAGTTCTGCCTCCTATCAGATCAGCAAGCAGCATTAGATTCTCATGAGAACATGAACCCTACTGTAAACTGCACATGTGAGGAATCTAGGCTATACGTTCCTTATGACAATCTAATGCCTGACCATCTGAGGTGGAGCTAAGGTGATGATGTTAGTGCTGGGGAGTGGCTGCAAATGTAATAAATGTAATGAACTCGAATCATCCCGAAACCATCTCCTGACCCCTCATCTGTGGAAAAATTTTTTTCCATGAAACCAGTCCCCAGTGCCAAAACCATTGGGGACTGCTGAGCTAACACATTCAGTGACAGTTACAATTTGGGAAGTTGTTTTAGCAAAGCAAACCTGGCCCTCCAGCTCTCCCTGAGCACAAAGATTTCAAGATATCTCTCTCTTTCTCTCTATCTCTATCTCTCTATCTCTTTCTCTCTCTCCCCCTCCTTTTCTCTGTCCCTCCCTCCCTCTCTCTCAACAGAACAATATTTTGTTTGTGAAAACGATCAATTCTGACTGCTATGAAGTTTACTACTCGAGAGACACCCTGAAAAGCGCTGTCACAGAAAGTGGCTTTTTTGTGGAACCACACAGTGGTTTTAGGGCTGGCACTGTCTGTGTTCTGTAAAATTCCCATTTCCTAACCAACAAAGTTCTGAGGACACACATCAGAGTTCAATCCCCTGCCTGATTGTCCTTTTTTACCCTACCTCCCCTTCTCTCCCAGTGTAGTCTACCCACTGGTGATTGAGGCATCTGAGGATGCATCCTCCTTCCACACATCTCACATTAATTCTCACAATTCCATACCCCATCACTCTTCTCCTTTCTGCCTACTGCGATAAGTTCTCCAAGCTAAAATGGATCTCTCTCAGGAGAGAGGCTTTTTCCTTTCAAAGGACAATTTAAAGAAACTCTCTGCTAACTTAGCACCAAAATTGAAAGCTAAATAATTAGACATTTATATTATAATACTCTCCTCCAAAATATATATTATGTACATTTGGCCATAGAATTAATGACTATGTGTGTGTGTGCATGTATACATTCACATGAACACATGATCAGTATTTCTATGACTATTTCATAGCAAATAAATTAAGACCTGATTTAGAGAGAGAATGAGACTAAGATGATATAGGGATTTGGATTCTCACAGTGGATAGTGATTTAGTTTCAAGAGAATCTTTTGTACAGAAATAAAAATACATCCTTAGTCTACACCCTTTCAAGAGAAGGTGCAGGCATCTAATTGGTTAATAATTCAAATGTTTGGAGTTGGGGACTGGCTAAGATTCAAAGCCAGAAGCAGGCAGAGTCTTCTTGGCAAAAGTCCCCTTCTTCTTTCTTCTTCCAGAATACCATTCCCCCTTTCTGCTCAGGCACTCTGTACTCTTAGGAGAACCTCTGCTCTAAGGAAAGAATGGAACTAATAAAGATCTTCACATTGAAAGCTTAATGACATTGTGTTACTCTTTCCAGGGATGCTTGCATTTCAAAAGAGAACAGAGAATACAACCCTAAGGAATAAATCACAAAGAGTGGAATTTCAGTAATATGGTACTTAGGTACGAAAGTTATAAATGGTGAGAAAATAAGGTAGGTGGGCTTTCCAACATCTCTCAAATTACACCAAGACTTTTACCTATATGTAAAACTAACATGATGTTGACCCTTACCTACTCAAAGTACTTCATTCATCCCCACTGTCTATAAAATCAAGTCCATACTCCTTAGTCTAACATTCAAATCTTCACAATCTTTCCAGGCTCATCTTCTACTTTTCCCTTGTAAAATTTCTTCACCTCACCCATTATCTCTTCAACATACCTTCACTTCCAAATTTTGGCTCATAAGTCTTCTTCTCCTTGGAATTCCCTACACCTCTAAATTTTCTAAGTTCAACCCCACTCTTTCTTCAAGGCCCAGCTCAAATCCTACTTCCTTTATAAAATCTTCCCTAATCATCCCAAACAGAAATAATCTCTCACCAAATATTTATTTACTGAATTGTAACTAAACTATAGAAAAATACAATACCACAGAGCAGTTGAAGTTGAACATGTTTGGCTTCATAACCATCCTCTATCATTCTCTACTGTGTGAATATGAGCTTCTAGAGATTCAATGCAATACATATCAAAATCCCAGCTTTCTCTTTTTGCAAAAATTGGCATGCTGATTCTAACATTCATAATGAAATGCAAGGAGCTCAAAATAGTAAAAGCAATCTGGAAAAAGAGAAAAAGTTGCAGGATTCAGAGTTACTAATTTCAAATTTTACTAGAAGTCTATAGTAATCAAAATAATATAGTGCTGGCAATAAGGATCAATGGAATAGAATTGAAAGTCCAGAAATAAACCTTTGCATTTACGGTTGACTTTACCCAAGGGTACCAAGACAATACAATGGGGAAAAGATATTCTCTTCAACAATAGTGCTGGAAAAACTGGATATCCACATGCAAAATAATGCAATTTGACCCATACTTTATATCATACAGAAAAATTAAATCAAACTGGATCCATGACCTAAATATAAGAGCATACCCCATGAAATTCTCAGAGAAAACATAGGGATAAACATTCATTACCTTGGATTTGGCAATAAAATTTTAGCTAAGACAAAAAATCATAAGCAACAAAAGAAAAAATGGATAAATTTGACTTTATAAAAACAAAATCTTCTGTGCTTCATAGAACACCATCCAGAAAGTTAAAAGACATCCCAGAATGGGAGAAAATATTTGAAAATCATGTATCTGATAAGGACTTGTATACAGAATACATAAATTACAATTACAACCCAACAGTAAAAAAAAAAAACAATTTAAAAATGGACAAAGTATTTGAATGAACATTTCTCCAAAGAGGATATATAAAACATTAAAAATGCACATGAAAAGATGCTCAATATCATTTTTGTTAGGGAAATACAAATCAAAACTACAATGAGATACTACTTCACATCCACTAGAATAGCTAAAATTGAAAAGATGGATAATAAGTGTTGATATGATGTGGAGAAATTGGAATGCTCAAACATTTTCTGGAATATAAAATCAAGTTGTCGCCACTTTGGATAATAGCTTTGTAGTTCCTCAAAATTTTAAGGACAAAGTTTTCCAATGACCCACCAATTCCACTCTTGGTGTATATATATATAACACAAATGAAAACATACATCAATACAAAAGCTTATACATGAGAATTCATAGCAGCATTTTTCATAATAGCCAAAAATATAAACAATTAAAATGTCCATCAACTGATGAACAGTTATACAAAAATATGGTATAATACAATGGAATATTATTCCGCAATGAAAAAGAATGAAGTACGATACATCCTATAACACAGAGGAACCTGAAAATATGGTAAATATAAGAAGCTAATGACAAATGACCACATATTGCATGATTCTTTTTATAGGAAATGTCCAGAATAGACAAATCTAGAGACAGAATTTAGATTAGTGACTGCCTAGGATTTGGGGGCAGGGTCTGTAGAAGAACAGAGAGTGACTCCTAATGAGTGCAGAGTTTCTTTTTGGAAGGATGAAGATGTTCTAAAATTAGATTGTATTGGTAGTTGCACAACCCTGTGAATATACTGAAAAACATTTATTGATACTTATTAAATGGAGGAATTATATGATATGTGAATTACATCTCAATAAAGCTGTTAAAAAACATACGCTATTGAATAGAATTCAAGAAGTGATTGTTTCCAGAGCAAATTAAGCAGATTATGCAGACTTCTTGACAGGAACTTTTCTGCCAGACCACCTATCACCTATCCCTTATTCCTTTCAACATTGCAGATGCATAGAGTTAGGTTTCCGGTTTGGAAAATTCAACTCTGTTGACCAATTTACTTATTATTTATAGGAGATTTGTGATAACCTCTAAACTGCCACTCTCAATACCCAATAACATAGTATGTTAACTTTTTGGAGCTTTATGGCTCCAGGGAAGGAAATAAACAGACCTACATAGTCCATATTTATTTGGAGCCTGTCTTCATCCTTTGGCCTATTGTATCATTATAATAATTATCATAGAATAGATCATAAATCCCGAAAAATGTGTTCTCACCATGGTATAAGTTGAAAGATTCCTTTCTATGCAGAGTGAGGGGAGAAGGTGACAGAGTAGACGGGCAGGGCAGTTGTTTTCAAATATTTTGTGGAGAAATTCACAAAACTCTGGTATGAGAGATAGTTTAGTTTAGTACTTTCATATCACACAAACCTGAATTCCCAGGTATACCACTTATTAGCTGGGTAATGTTATAAAAATGACTTAACATCTCTGAGCCTCAGTTTCTTCATCTATAAACTGTTGATACTAATAGCATTATATCATGGGATCATTGCAAGGATTAAATGAGATAATACATGCAAAGTTTGTAGAATGCTATACAGTAAAGACTCAATTAATGCCCACTATTATTATTTTATAGATGTAGAATCTATTTTCATGGCTACTTTCTTCCTTGCAACACTAATGCAAAATATTGCTATGTTTTTGTAATCCAATGCAGTCATTAATTCAACAGATGTTAGTACCTGTGGGGGATAACAAGGAATTTAACACAGCCTCATCCCTTGAGGAACATTTACTAGAGTTGAGGGAAACAAAACCTACTAAAAACAATGTTAACTAATCACAAAAGAAGAGAATATAGGAGAGGTCAAAAGGTAACTAAGTGTCAAATGAATGGTTCAGATAATAAATCAAGAGAAATTGGATAAGTTAGGCAGATAAGGAGAGAGTTGTGTTTAAATGGAGGCGGTAGATGCTTCTGCAAAACCAAAAATGATGTAACTACAAAAGAGGCTCTAATAAATATGGGAGTTATTTCTAGTTACATTAAATAATTCAAAACCAAATTAAAACTAGACTACCACAATCAGTCTGCTGACTAGCTATTTAAGAAGCAAAAATGTGTGTGAGTAAAGGTTCAGGGTTTATCTGGTCCGTTTCACCAGCTGTGACTTTCAAACCATAACTTTAGGGAAGAGGAACTGAATTTCTCATTATGCTGATTTTTCTCAGGCTCCACAAGAACATCTTCTGTGCTTATGTGACAATGCTATAGGCAACTAAAGTGAATAAAGATTAATCAACTAGTGGTTTTGTTCTATATGTCATGGAAACAACAAGTTTCACTGGATTGACACCTATGTCTGCTCACTGAGCTGTTCTAATTAGCCACTTGTGTTGGCACTATTTTAAAATAGCACTGATGGATCTTTGCTCTTTACAGTCAGAAAATTCAAATTGATGTAAACCATGTCTTTTTCTGGATCATTCAGCAGCACCAGGTTAAAGTGACCAATCTACCATAGGTTACCAATGCCTGGCTTCAGAGCCTGAAGGCATTGCTCAGTATTGACTGAACACTGATTGTATTTGATCTAAACTTGTTTCTCCTCCCCAAATAAGGTTCACATGTAAATAAATGTAAAGTTTTAAAACAGGGCAAGTCCAAATAATACACACTTAATT
Source organism: Avahi laniger (assembly GCA_963575035.1). Lineage (NCBI taxonomy): Eukaryota > Metazoa > Chordata > Mammalia > Primates > Indriidae > Avahi > Avahi laniger. Next base: position 14,253 of record CAUYSK010076004.1, read on the forward strand.
TACATATGGAGTGTGAATTAGTTGCCACACATGGCCCATCTTGGGGACAGCTACAGTGTCTAAAGCTCCTACCATGAGAGGTGTAGAAAGTCTCTGTTAAATATAGATATTATATCTGTATTATATCTGAGCAAGGAAGCATAACAAGTCATGGCCATCCATTATTACCTTAGTTTGATTTAGTATATCAAATTATCTCCCTCTTTACCCTTGAGACATCCTTCCATTCATTCAGTTAATAAATATTTAATGAACACTCCCTAAATTCAAGCGCTATGTAGGGCACCATTGATAAAGCACTCAGGGTGGAGAGAGGAGGGAGCTGAGGTGGAGACCATTGCTTAAAAAAGACAAGTCCAAGCAGGATACCTTTCAGAGGCAAGAATAACCTCTAGCTTACCAGGAGCTCAGGTTATTATGGTAAGTTGTCTGCAGTTACCATTCTTTAACTCAGTGTTCTATCCAACTAAGTCAACTGAACAGGGTCCAAAGTTCTGCTAGACCACAGTAATGGTAAAGGCATAGGATCTGGCCTACTACCTTGCACAGAGTTGGTACTCAATAAACAAAGAAACAAGCAAACAAAAACTATTGCACTGAATTGAGAGTGTGTTGATGGTAACGATATGCATTTACCCCATAGGTAAATGAATCTGAACTTTGTGGATAACAGAACTTGTAGGAGATGCAGGGATATGTCTTTCAATGGAAAATCACTATGTATAAACAGTAAACTGTAGCCATTTTCCAAAGAGCAGTAATAGGAAGTTACACAAGATGCACAGAGAAGCCTGATATATATAATATACATACATACATATATATATATGTATATATATAAAATCAGCCAATTTGGGGGAGAGACATAAATCATGTCTCAAACCCAGATGTCTCAGTGGATTTTTTTTAATGCAAACTATTCAAAATGGGAAATGTAAAACTTCAATGAATCAAGCCTTAAATGTTACTCCTACGGGGAGTTTCAACAATTTACTGGTAATATATCAAGCCATATAGCTAACGTAAAATAAAGAGCCAGTGACAGACATTCTTGTAAGGGAGGCAAATTTATGAGCCAACTTGCTCTTTAAAGGTGAATGAACTTCAAACTTAACTATGTTATCTTCCTAACTAGCAAACACTCTCCCCTGGTGTTAATTGTGCCTGTTGTCGAAATAAGGATCCTACCAGGTTTCCAGCCACCAATGTACTCTGATATCAATGTCCTATGGCTATCACCTGACTACCACATTTAGAAAAGAAATGTGGCTCATTCTTCCACTGCCTGTAATCAATACCTCCAGAATTTATATTCTGTAAACATCTGCACTGTGCTTCTAAACAAATAATTTCATCATAAGCTAGTTCTCAGTAAAAACTACAATAAGTTTTCACAGTATATTATGGGAGCTCTGGCTATTGAGTTCTAAATAATGGCTCCTTTTGCTGGACAAGTAAATTGAAATTGATTTGTTTCAGTCGCCTGTGCTAGAACACACAATGCCTGCTTACAACAAGCCTATTGACTTCTGCAAACAGTACTCTAGGCTGCTTCCTCAAGGACTCCCGGCAGGATTTTAAAATCATCCCACCTTCTCTTCCCTAACCCCGAGAACAAAGCATCCATTTAAATAGGGACTTTGCACAATATATCCAAGAAAGGGAATATGAGGGAGCTTCCTTTGAGATCAACTGAGCAGAGTCCAAGGTGAGGAATAAGCCCTCAGATGAAAGGAAAAAGACACAAAGAAGAGACTGATTGAAAGTCAAATCAGTTGCTCCTTGCGTATCACAAGGTGGGGGAGAAGGGCTAGAGAGGGTCCCACTCGTCCTCTCACTCATGCCCCAGCCCCTTCCTTCTCCCCCTTGGGACAGTGCCATCATGGAGACAATTGAGGATACAAAGAAAAAATGGCGAGATAACGCTCATCTCTGGAGGGAAGGCTGTAACCAGCTGAGGAGATAATGCAGGCATCTGGTCAATGGCTTCCAAAGATGTTGTGTACAAAGCCCACAATGATTCCAATACTCTCTGTCACTCAGGAGAGAGGACTGGGTAAGTGGAACAGGAATCTGATTTTTACACCAGTTGCACAGGAGTCTGGGATGGGGTCACAAGTAACACAGAGGTTTCTTTGTAGGAAGATGTACCTGGGACCAGAGACTGGCAATAGTGATCCTCCATTATGAGCTCCAGGGATACCTTTAACTTAGCAAACATCAAAATGCTGTCCTTGTTCAGCCCAGGACATCTCTACAGATTTTGGTTTCCAAAAGATATTTCTTTTTTATATATTGTTTCTCCTACAACTGTACAAGGGATACAGGGCAAGTATTGTTCCTATTATATATTAAGAAAATGAGGCCCAGAGAGAGGTAAAAATTTACCAAAGTTTCAACAACTTATAAACAGCAGTCCAGAAATTCAAACTCAGGCCTTGTAACTTTAAATTTAGTGCTTTCTTTACAATATTTATATCTTATTCATTCAGTCAGTCATTTATTAGTGCATTCAACTAACATAGATCAAGTGTTGACCCTGTGCCAGGCAACAGAAGCTCTTAAGTTGTTCACAGTCTAGAATTACACTTCAGTGCCAACTCTTGAAGCTACAAAAGGATCTAAGGGAGATGTGGTCCTCCGCATATATTAATACTGGGGTCTGTGATTTTTTTCCTATTAAGGCCTAGCAGGTTATTTTTTTAATCCCAGCAGAAACATATAATATGAATCAGTGCTCTTTTTTTCAAAAGCCTAATGCCTGGCAAGATGCCTCTCAAACAGCACAGGCCACCAACATCTGCTAAATAGAAAACTACCACTCACCAGACCTTCCAATTTAAGACTTTCTGAAGATTGCTGCTCCTTGGGTGCAGGGCTGCTGTGGGCTGATCCAGGAACACTTGTTAAGTTGACACAGCACAGTCTCTCATCTTTCTGCACCCAGCAGTGGCTCTTGTTATCTAGTGCCACCCACGTGCATAGTGAGGAGACTTCTCCCAGTGCTGCCTCATCATACAGAACTTTCCTGCTTCCCCTCACCACAACTTCCCTATCCTATATCCCTGATTCGCTTGAAGCTTTCTCTATACTAAGGAGGCAGCATAGGCAAAAGCAATCTATACTGGCTTAACATACTTGCCTTTTCACAGGGCTCTGTGCCTTAACAAGGTGATTTGCACAGCGGGCATTTCAGGCCACATGGCAGACTAATGATTAGAGAAAGTTACAGAGGAAGGGGCTTTTTGGTGCTGCATTCAATTCACAGCCCAGGAATAAGGACATATGTCAGTTGCTTTTTTGAACAATGAAATGAACACAGGATGATTGTTATGCTGTGAGGATACAATGTAGATATTGGAAAGGGCAGAGGAACATCTGGCCAGTCAGGCTTGGGCCTCACAAATCCTGAAAGGACAAAAGCCCACAATTACCGCTTCCTCTTAACCCTTCATTCCCGTAACATATTAGGGATTGTCCTCAAATAACTTCTAGCTGAAATATATGTTTATAGCTGAACTCCTGTCAGTGTGGTCTCCGATTACATGTACCTTGTAAACAAAATCCAGCCTAAATTGCTCACTTCACTTCTAGCTTCTCCAAGGTCTGTGTACGACCTTGTGTTTCAGCAGTAGTTACTGTCTCACAAGGCTTATTGGCATCCATTTGTCCCATCCTTTCAGAATTTTATATACTGTTTAGAACATCACCTTTCAGCCCCTCCAGCAATATTAGAGAGGGCTGGTTCTCCCACAAGGTCACACACAGCAGCCATCTCACTTCACAGTCTGATTTTCAGGAATTTAACAAGAGCTTCAGAAATGCACCAGTGAGATAAACCTTGGCCCCACTACCTCTTAGCCTTTCCAGATGAGGTAATTTGAAGGAGGGGGACCTTCAATCAGTCACAGAGTTCTGCTGTTTCCCAGTCTGATGACTTTCTTTCCAAACCTTCTATTGCCAGCCTACCGCAGGGCTTCATCCTCTCACACCTGCCTTAATTGCAATTGACATTTACCTTCCTGCAAGGTTCTCTTCCCCTTGATCCATCCTACATCCTGCTGTAAGATTAGTTCCTTTGAAGGTACAGCTTTCAGCATGTTATTCCTCTGCTCAAAACCTTTCACTGACTCTGTTTATTAACAAACTCCTCAGGCCAGCATTCATAGCTCTCCATGAAGTGGCCCTACCCTACCTGCCCAACCCTATCTTTACCTACTTACTCAAATGGGCCTTTTGTCCTGAAAAGATCAGCTTTTCCTTGTCCCGGGTATATTTCATGCTTACGCCATTCTCAGTGCTTTTATTTCAGATTGCCTCTCTTACTCCCTGTGCCACAGGATGTCCCTCACCTCTCTTCTCTGTCTAGCCAAACCTCATCTTACCATTCAATTCCCTGTTCAAGACCCACCTCTTCCTTAAAGACTTCTCCAATTGCTCCCACCCATTACATGGAATGCTGACTGTCAGACCCCTTCTCAGACCTACAGAATCAGAATCTGTAGTTTAAAAAGATCCCCAGGTGATTCCCATATACATTATAGTTTGAGAAGCCCTGTCATAAACAATCCTATGATTTTTACTCTGAAAAGAAGATACTCATGGCTGCCAATTATCACAGACATCAAAACTTTCCTTGACAATTTCCTCAACTCCCTCTATTTCCCATCTTATTCTATGTACTCCTTCCAGCTTGTGGAGGAACAAGGGAATTGGGAAAGTTTTTACCTTCCCAACCATTTTTATCTACAACCTGTCCCTTCCACCACTTTTGTGTCATTTGATGCCTCAAATTCCCTAGTTTTGATTTAATTAGGCTTTCCTGTTTCCGAATCACATTTTCATATAATTAATTTTTCTGTCAGCTAATTATAGACATAATTGTCTACATCAATACTCCTCCCCCAAAGGCAGAGCAAGTAGTTGGGCCTGTGGGCCTCAGCTGAGGGACAGGGAGGTAGTGAGCAGGCGGGCTTGAGGTACGATATGTGAAAAGTGCAGCCACCCCTGGGGGTGGTGCAGGGACAGAGTTGGGATGCTGATGGAGAATGGGCTGTGGAGGAATTACTGGGGTTTGGCTACCTGCTGTTTCTCTGTTTCCAAATCTTCCTATGTACCCCATCCTATGTCTAGACTTTAAGAGGAAGTCACTGTTGGAGAAAGTTAACAAAATCCCCTAGACTTCACCAAAGCAAAAAAAATCCAAAGACCTCAGAGGCTTGTTCAGGCTCTCTTTTGCCCTTTCTTACTTTCTCACTTGCCATGCCTCCACTCTCCTTCTGTCTTTTCTGGCTTTTCATGCTTTGAGCTTGATGACAAAAGGATTTTCCTGGGGGAGAAACTGGTAGCAATATCTACATTAAGAAAAACAAAAATCCTTTATTTGAAATCCATCTTTCTTTACAATTCAACTACCATTATCCCCTTTGTACCCTTCACTTCATGATCTGTGATTCTACTAGAGTCAAAAATTAGTCATTTAGATAAGTTGTGAGGAAGTTAATCTGAATTATAGACTTTACACATGTGTGTATATATACCAGAAATAGATTTTTATTCTTCCATTCAACATTCACTTAAATTTGGAAAAGGAAGCATTGTATGTTAAGAGGCCTTTATGGAACTTACCACAAAGAAAGAAAGACTTAGAAGAAACATACATAAAGTACTAATGTTTACTACACAAAACAATAGTCTAACAGTGCCTACAAACATCTGATTCTCATAGAATTAGAGTATTCTCCTATGCAGCTAAACCATTCTCCCTATTTTGAACTTGTTTGTAGTGTTCCACTGCTAAAGCAACCCTCTCGTCACAAACCTCTTGTCAGAAGTTTCAGCTCAACTCAGTCGGAATGTCCGTGAGTCCAATTCAAAGAATTTGAAGTAATGAGCACCAGTGGCATCAGAATTACCTGAGGCACTTATTAAATGCACAGATTCCCTTGTCCCACCATAGATGGAATGAATCAAAATCTCCACATTTAGGGCCCATTGAATCTCCAGTTGGTTTGGGGATCACTGTTTTAATGCACTTCTAAGCCACAGTCCTCTCAGACTGCCTGATTCTTCACCAGTGCCTTGTTAACCTGGCTGCCATTGCAACTGCATTCTAGCATATGTCCCCTGGCAGACACCAAGGGCATTTTCTGTCTTCTGTACAAAGCTGCACTAGGCATCTCTGATGATACTAAAGTTGAATGCCTTTAAAAGGGTTTTCCTCTGAGACCTTTTGCCTTCTCTGATTAGCACATACAGCAGCCAGGGAAAGACTTGTCCTCTCCCAAGTGAGAGGCCTGGCAGCAGGCTCAGACCTTCAGGTTAAACAACATCCTACGTGACCAGACTGGAAGTCCCTGCATACAGAGGTCCTGACTGTCAATAGGGCCGAGAGATTGCTCAAGGTGGATAACACTTCAAAGGTAGCCCATGGGTGGCAAGAACAAACATCATAGCTGTCATTCCACATATGATATTCCAAAATGCCCCCCTTTTAAAATCCCTCCAGATAAAAGTGCCGGATTCTATAGGTGTCAAAGACAAAGTTGTGAAGTATGTGAGGTTTGTCTCCCAGGCCCTCAGCCTCCATGTTCTCTTCCTGCACAGTTGATCTGGCAAGGCCTGATGCCCTTGGGCTTCCCACAGTGGCAGCTGCTCCTTATGTTGCCCCAGCCTGCACTCACTTGTGACCTCCCACATCTTCTTCCTTTGCCCTCCACCTTCCAACTCTGAGCTCTCTTCCCCCCAGCTGTGCACTCTCTCTCTCTCTCTCTCTCTCTCTCTCTCTCTCATGTGGTAGGTGCTAGATCATATAAATAAATGCCCTTGTGAGCTGCAGGAAAAGTTCAAGAGAGGGTCAACCTGAACTAACTATTCACTGTGTCCCTGGCACCTAGCTAATTCTGACCCCAGACTGAACCTCTCACACTGGCCACAGACTGAGCTCTACCCCTAGTCATCATGTGATAGCTATTTGTGATTGGACATTAAGAAAAAAAAAGAAAGAATAATGACTGACTCACAGAAATCCCAACCAATAGAGACACAATTCAAAGGACACATCCTGTCTAATTGACTATAAATCGACAATGTTACCTTGCTGTAGGAAAAATACCAAGAGTTGCCAACTGTAATTTATAATCCACCAGTAAGAGATGGAGGATGGAAAGCAGGGAGGGACAACAATAGAGTCTCTTATGTAAGTGAACAAATAAATTGAAGTAAACAGAGCCTACTTACTCCACCTAGACTCAGAGCCTCATGGTCAACATTATCAATGTGGTTTTTATTGTGTTTGCTGACATAACCCTGACTCTTCTAATATTGAAAAAAGAGGAACTGAGTCATGGTGCCAGAATATTCATGAAAGTAAATATTTATAAGCAGAACAGACAATAAATGTCTAAGAGCAATAGCCTTAGGAGTATCCAAATGTGAAACATCCAACATCATTGCCATTTGTTGTAGCATTGAGTTGTAAGCAACAATTCTTAAAATAAATTTCAGTCTCCTAATGACAACATATTTGAAATACAGAAAAAATATCTGAATGACCTCAAGGTGGTTCGCTCTGAAACAACTAAGTTCTGTCTGCCATTAATTGTTGGAGACTCGATCAGGTACCTTTTTCTAACAATTTCTGAATCTAACCATTTCTCAGTTATTCCATAGGTGCTGATCATTCCTCCCAGCTGACTCCTCCTATCATCCTACATGCTGCTACGTAGTTCCCTAACCCTGAAATCAGGTGTATCCCTGTTTCCAGCAGCCCTATGTGCTGACAGCATGGAAACTCATCGTAAGTAGAACTCATTCATGATAAATGAAATGACATTATATTCTAGGATGAGCACAGGAATTGTAGCCCTCAGCAAAATGAAGAGGGAGGCAAAGTCTGTCTTACCTAGCTTTACTGTCTTCTTCTTACTTTTTTTCTGCTCCAATTTCCTGGGGCAGCAGCACAAGGTCTTCCTAACCCCCTCCTCTACCTATTCCTGCACCAAAGCAGAGAGGCTTCTAAGCATAACCACAAACATGAGCAAGGAAATAGGAGATTTGTGTGCCAATCTGGACTCCATCTAGCTGCGTGACCTTGGGGAGTCACTCCTCTCTTAGTCTCAGTATGCTGAGACTCAGTCTCCTAAATGTATCATTTTAATAAAATGAAAGATATCGAGAAATAAAAAAACAAAAAGAAAGATATTAAGAGAACTTAAATGTATAGAGTGCTTACCATGTGCTAGACACTGTGCTCGGGGGTATTTACATCAATTATTCCCTTAATCTTCCCAAGCAGTTACTACGATGCTTACTTTACAGATAAGGAATGTCAGCTTCAGAGAGATTACAGTGACTTGCTCAAATCTATGAAGCTTATGAGTGGTAGAAGAGGGATTTTCATCCAGGTCTCTGTGTCTGACTGCATTGCTTCCAGATGCTTGGTACAGATGATCTCTAAGGCCTCTTCCAGCTTTAATACTTTATAAGTCTGTGAAATCCTGCCATGTACACAGCTGTCTACTCTACCTATTTAAGGTGCCAGTTCCATAAATTTGTGAAAAGAACATTGGGTAGCATAAATGAGAGATACTGAGCAAAGGCTATTTGGTGCCTGAAAGTAACTGTGAATAAACCAAAAAAAGGAGGCCTGCATTGGTCTATAAAAGATAGTTAAAGGAATGTGTTGGCTAAATTAAAAAATAGGTGAGACATGCCCTACGAGAGAAAAGGAAATAGATATATGGAAGCTAAGATTCTGTAAATCATTACCCCACACCACCTTCAATAGAAGGAAGGAACTGGTTTGTCTCTAGGAAGCTTAATGAACCAAAAATAAGCACAATCTTTTCCTACCAACTGAAACAAAATTGCCAAACACTTCTAAAATTAACTTTGTTTTCCCTGTATTATAAAGACTTTGGGACTCAAATGGGTCATAACTCATCTCATGCTGCTCTCACCCCTTGCTCTCTAAGGCTTCTGGGTTATAGTGTAGATATCAGATTGAAGGAGCATAACAGGATAATTTCAGTGGCCTGAACTTGGATGGTGGCAGCAGGGGTAGAAAGAGATTTTGGAGATACAATCAGCATGATTTAATGTCAAGAGTTAGGAAGGGGCAGGTTTCTGACTTGTGTGACTAGAAGGAAGGATGGTAAAGCTAGTCCCTGAAATTGTGAATATTGGATGCAGAGCCATAGTTGGAGTGAAATTCATAAGTTGTCACAGAAGGGGAGTTTATCTAAAAACCTCCCCTATCTTGGGTATCTTCACTGAAACAATTGCTAAGCTATCACTCACCTAGTGTTTAAACCTATAATTTGGGTCAACATCATTTCTACTCAGAACCATTATAATAACCTTCTAACTGGTCTCCCCACCTCTAGCCCTGCCCCTTCCAATCCACCCTCCACACTGATGCCAAAGGGTTCTAACTCAAAGGCAAATCTCTCTGTATAACTCCTTTGCTTAAAGCCACACCAATGACTCCCCATTGCCCTTAGCATAAAGACCCAGCACCCTCAAATGACATACAAAGCACTTTGTGAGTCATCCCCAATGACTTTTCCAGATTTATCTCTTCAAACACACCAAACTACCTGGAGTTTCTAGAGCACACTAGGCTGTGCCTTTGTTTATACTGCTTCCTTCACTTAAAATGCTTTCTCCTGCACCACCATTTGTCCAGTGAACATGTACCTAACATTCACAACTCATGTTATGTTTACCATATCTCTGAAGCCTTTCCTGACATCCAATCCATGACCAAATTTGTTCCCCCACAACTAGGACATGATTCTACCATAGTACCTACAGCACTTAATTGTATACATGTGCTATGGTTTGAATATGGTTTGTTTGGCCCCATCGAGTCTCATGTTGAAATTTGATCCCCAATATTGGAGGTGGGGCTGAAATGAGAGGTGTTTGGGTCATGGGAGCAGAGCCTTGATGAATGGCGCCATTCTCACAATAGTGAGTGGGTTCTCACTCTATTAGTTCCTGTGGGAGATGCTTGTTAAAAAGAGCCTGACACCTTCTTCCCCCCTCTTGCTTCTTCTCTTGTCATGTGATCTCTGCACACCTGATTCTCCTTCACCTCTGACATGAGTGGAAACAGCCTGAGACCCTCACCAGAAACACATGCTGATGCCATACTTCTTGTACAGTCTGTAGAACTGTGAGCTAAATTAACTTCTTTTCTTTATAAATCACCAAGCCTCAAGTATTCCTTTATAGCAAACAAACCAAGACAGCACGTTTATTTCCCCTGTTAGATGTTGTACCCCTCAAGGACAAGGACCGTAGCAGAGTTCACTCTTACTTAAAAGTCTACTGAATTAATGAACAGATTAGTGACTAAATGGATAAGCAAATGGATTGATGAATTAATGAACATATGAACAAATGGGGGAAATATTAGGAAAAATATAACACTTTACATATTCAATCATAGTGTGTCATAGTACATCACAGTTTGAAAATATTTAAACCTTTTATTTTATTTGTCCCTGATAACATTAGGAAGCAGAAAAGGCAAACAGATGACATTACCCCATCAGGCGTAGAACTCAAATCAACTGAGTTATTCCAGAATTGTGTCTTCAGTGGCTAAACAAATGCCACGAGAAAGAATATTATTAGTTAATAGGTGCTTTTTCTCTTCTATGACCTTCCCTTCCCCCTAAAATCAACTTTTTCTCCATGCATTCAGTTAGCAGCCCCCTTCACCATGCCATTTTGTGTTTAGACTTTTTGACGTTCAGCACAAAGTCAGGTCAGTGTTCTCTGGCCTTGTCAGCACTCCCAGAGCACAGAAGCTCAGGGCTCAGGAGGAACCTCGAATGTTAAAAGGCCCAGTGCAAGTCTCATCAGAAAATCAGATATATAACTCTAAAAATATCCCCCGTGATCTATGCATGTAGCCATGGTGTCTGACAAATTCAATTAAATCTGTCATACATCATTCTCCACAGTGTTATTGAGAGAGACATAGTAGTATCGAATTTTAATTATTCAGCTCCTATTGATCCTACCATAATCTGGTGAGAATCATTTGCAAACTGACAGTCCCCTCAGGAGACAGCTACTATTATCTAATTATAAATCTCACAGTGTCATTTGATAAGAGGTTAGAATTTGTCTTCCCTACAAAAAAGTTTCTATTTTTGCCAACAAATTCACATCCAGAAACCAAAACAATGTGCACAGGTCTTAACGTTAACTGAGCTATAAATGGAGCCTGGTTTGTCACATCACTGTTTCTCTTCATCCCACCTCCACCCTCGCTCCTCAATGCCCTCACACTCCCTCCCCAAATTTATGCTGTAGGATCTCTCTACCAAGCCCCCTCATCCCCTAACCAATTGGCCAAATTCTCATCCCAAAGGGCTCTGTGATCTAGGCTAAGGCTTCTTTGCTGGAAATAAACAATGGCCACTATATTTGCATTCTCACAGTATCCTCAAAGCTTCAACACAGAGGAGTAAGGAATGGTAGGAATTTCAAGTCCCTGGCAGATGGCTAGCGAGATATAGGGAAAAGAAATATGTTAATATGCAATCTAATCTGTAACACCAGAGCAAACTAAAGAAATAGCCCAAGAATAAACAGTCACCGAGCTAGTGAGCAAATCAGTCAGCAAATATTTTTTGAACACTGATGATGTGCCAGGAACTGTGCTAGACTCTAAGGGATACAGTGGTGACAAAATATAAATGTACCCTAACAGAACTTAAATATCTACAATTATATGATTAAAGCATGTAATGAGCAAATAAAACCAGGATCCAACCAATCACTGAAGGGTCAATGATTAACTTGAGAAGTCTTATCTAGTTGAAGAATGTGTAGTCATATCTAGGTGAAGAATGTGGCTGGGAGAGAAAAGAGGGTAGCAGCAGAAAATGCATATGAGCAAAAGCAGCCCAGAAGGTGAAGGGGACATGATAGGAGAGAGGTGATAGCAAGGAAAGGTACTGAATTTGGTTGGTGTTGAGTGGAACAAGCGGTATGGCTACTGCTGATGGATATTTATAAGACTGCTTGCAGTAGGTATGGCTGTTTATAATGAGAATTGCCAATAAATATAGTTGGTGATGACAGGCATGAAGTGTGGGATTAGAGCTGGACAGTGGTTGTGGCTACTGGTTGGTCTGGCAGTTACTGTCAGGTGTGGTAGGTGTATCATGGATCTAGTGGTGGATACCTCTTATGGCAGTGGGCATCAGCAGTGATAACCTACACTGGTAACTGTGTTCAGTTGGCATAGATAGAAGGAGGAATCCAACCTTATTTTTCCAAGATGGCTACCCAGTCTACCCAACAACATGTGTTGAATAAAACTGCTTTTCTCCTCCTATTTGAAATATCATCCTTATTATATACTAATTTCTTCCATGTATTTGGGTTTATTTCTGTATTATCTATACTGTTACATTGATTTAGGTGTCATGTATGTGCCAGTATCTTACAGCTTAAATTATTAATATCATAGCTTTATAATAGGTTTTAGTATTGATAAGGATAGCTCTCCATTAATACTTTTTTCTAGGTTTTTACGTACTATACTTTTTTTTATTATTTCAGCATATTATGGGGGTACAAATGTTTAGGTTATGTATATTGCCCTTATCCACCCCCCCCCAAGTCAGAGCTTCAAGCATGTCCATCCCCCAGACGGTGTGCATCACATTCATTACGTATGTATATACCCATCCCCTGCTCCCCTCTCCCATCTGCCCAACACCCAATAAATGTTATTCCTATATGTGCACTTGGGTATTGATCAGTGAAACCAATTTGATGGTGAGTACATGTGGTACTTATTTTTACCTTCTTGGGATACTTCACTTAGTAGAATGGGTTCCAGCTCTATCCAGGAAAATACAAGAGGTGCTATATCACCATTGTTTTTTATAGCTGAATAGTATTCCATGGTGTACATATACCACATTTTATTAATCCACTCATGTATTGATGGGCACTTGGGTTGTTTCCACATCTTTGCAATTGTGAATTGTGCTGTTATAAACATTCAGGTGCAGATGTCTTTTTTATAGAATGTCTTTTGTTCTTTTGGGTAGATTCCCAGTAATTGGATTGCTGGATCAAATGGTAGACCTACTTGTATCTCTTTAAGGTATCTCCATATTGCTTTCCACAGAGGTTGCACTAGTTTGCAGTCCCACCAGCAGTGTATGAGTGTTCCTATCTCTCTGCATCCATGCCATCATTTATTGTTTTGGGACTTTTTGATGGAGGCCATTCTCACTGGAGATAAGTGATATCTCATTGTGGTTTTGATTTGCATTTCCTTGATGATTAGAAATATTGATAGGGTTGTTTGATTTTTTCTTGTTGATTTTCCTGAATTCTAAATAGATTCTAGTTATCAGCCCTTTATCAGATGTGTAGCATGCAAATATTTTCTCACATTCTGTAGGTTGTCTGTTTGCTCTCGTGATAGTTTCTTTGGCTGTGCAGAAGCTTTTTAATTTGATCAGGTCCCATTTATTTATTTTTTTTGTTGCTGTGACTGCCTTTGGGGTCTTCTTCATAAATTCTTTGCCTAGGCCAATGTCTAAAAGAGTATTTCCAACATTTTCCTCTTAGAATTCTTATAGTTTCATGCTGTAGGTTTAAGTCTGTTATCCGCCATGAGTTGATTTTTGTGAGAGGTGAAAGGTGTGGATCCTGTTTCAGTCTTCTATGTTTGGCCATCCAGTTTTCCCAGCACCATTTATTGAATAAGGATTCTTTTCCCCAATGTATGTTTTCGTCTGCTTTGTCAAAGATTAGATGGCTATATGAGGCTGGCTTTGTATCTAGGTTCTCAGTTCTGTTCCATAGGTCTATGTCCCTGTTCTTGTGCCAGTACCATACTCTTTTAATTACTATAGCCTTGTAGCATAGTTTGAAGTCTGGTAAATTGATGCCTCCCATTTTATTCTTTTTGCCTAGGATTGCTTTTGCTATATGGGGTCTTCTCTGGTTCCATACGAAGCATAAAATTATTTTTTCTATATCTGTGAAAAATGATGTTGGTATTTTAATGGGGATTGCCTTGAATCTGTAGATCACTTTGGGTAGTATAGACATTTTAACAATGTTGATTCTGCTGACCCACGAGTATGGTATGGTCTTCCACCTGTTTATGCTCTCTGCTATTTCTTTCCTCAATGTTTCATAGTTCTCCATGAAGAGGTCTTTTACCTCCTTAGTTAAATATATTCCTAGGTACTTTATTTTCTTTGTTGCTATTGTGAAGGGTATTCAGTCTTTGATTTGGTTCTCAGTTTGACTATTATTGGCATATATGAATGCCTCTGATTTGTGTGTATTGATTTTGTATCTTGAGACTTGACTGATTTCATTTATCAATTCCGGGAGTCTCTTGGTTGAATCATT
>CAUYSK010076013.1:0-30036 GCA_963575035.1 Avahi laniger
CACAAAGAGTGCAATGTGCACCACGCAATGGGATGGACATATTTGAAACCTGGACTGAGGGGGGGAGGGGGGGCAAGGGCAACACACGTAACCTAAACATCTGTACCCTCATATTATGCTGAAATAAAAAAAAAAAAGAAAGAAAAAATAAATAAATAAATAAAATTAATGTAGGTGCAAAGCTTAAAATGAACTAAAGCTTTAATCTTTAGGAGAATTTAAAGTGCTCATATATTTTTAACATATTTAATACTATAAACAATGACTCAATTAAAAAACATTGATTTGGAATTGTGCCTTAATTAACAGAGTATGTTTTCTGGAACATTTCAACCTGTTTTCCTTTCAGGTATCTAGATTAATTTTATTATATTTGAATCTCTTTACCATTTTCACATTACAGGACTTGTCAGAGGAAAAAAAATGATTTACTAAAATAATCATGAGAAAATAGAAACCTAATAATTTAGGGAATTATGTCTCACTTCAAGATTCCACCAAGCGTTGCCTATGGTAGGCGAGTGTATAAAAGAATATCTATATTTATTGTGATTATTGTTAGTACAATTCATAGTATATATTTACACAAGAATTTTTATACATAATACATGCACATATCTATCCTATTTTTGTGGACTACTATTAATATTAATGTTTGCATGTTTAATCATCCTGGTAACAGATTCCTTGGAAGCAAATAGATAAGTAATTGGAATTAGATTTTGAAATCCTATAACCTCATAAAAATCTCAGATAAGCAGGAAAAGAAAAGAAAATTCAGATTTGATAATTAATGTGTTTTTTAAATAATAGTAGAACCAATAATCCAACTACCTAAATTTCAAAGTTAGCTGATGAAATAAAGTATACTGGGACATTTAGGTATACCTAATTCTAGTGGGGAAGTATAAATTCAATTCGGAAAGATAAAACTTTAAATATTCAAGTAAAAATTGATATGTGGAAGTAACATCTTTTTATAACCTAAACTTTGATGAAAGTGGACATATTTTTAATACTTTACCTTAAAATTATTTCAAACTATTTTGATTCTACTTTGCTGATGGTCTTTAAGAATATATTTTTCTTGTTTCACTTAAAGTAAAATGTAATTTTTATCAGTGCGATAAAACATTTTCAAAGCAATTAATTTGCATTAATCCATTTGTGTTCTTGATGCTGTTAGTGAAATCTTATTTGGCAGAATGTCAGTCAATTCACTCTAATATTCATAATTTTCTTGGGACATGAGTTATAGACATGGCCTTACCTAAAATGAATGTATGGTGTCTCCTGATAGCTGGGTAGTATCTTCACTAGAAACCATGTTTACTAAGTAAGCTGTTATTTGAAATAACATTTGCTCGTTATCTCAGGATAACACTGTAAATTATATGTATTATTTGGAATACTAAACAAATATTTTCAGGAGCTCAACAAGCACCTGACTTACAGCTCTGAAATTGTCACAGTGTTACTCTGAGAACAAATTCTGTTTGTGTATGTGTTATGAAATTAGACTACACCAAGCCCAGAGGCAGATACAATCATTCTTTGAACTGTACAATAAATCCTGCTGCTCTGAAAAGGTTGAAAGCCCATTTGCATTTGGCAGAGGTAATGAAATGCATCTTAATAGACTCAAATATGCAGCTTTAATAAGTATCAGCCAAATATAACTGTTTCCTGAATGTGATCAGGTGGGTTCCTAACATTAAGCTTTGTTTCTCTAGTTGACTGTTACTTAGTGTTCCTATTTGCATAGCAGCAAATATGAAGCATTAGATTTGTGGATGGACTGAGCTTCAAAATTATTATCATGTAGAAAGAAACAGGAATCACTTGTTTAGTCAGCAAATATATGCTTAATATAAATACTTATATTATGCTAAGATTTTCAGATTTACTGTTAGTTCAATAAGTGAAAATATCCCTTTTCCCAGGTCTCCATATTTTCAGGAGAGAAAAAAAGAGAGAGAGAGAAAAGAAATGAAATTTGTGTTCCACGGGGATTTGAATGATTAAATATAATTATGGAAAGTTCTTCTTGTCATGAAAACTCTATCTATGGATAGACATCTGGCTTGAAATGTTTTTCTTTTAAGAAACGTTGATATTGAGAAATATGCATTTTCTTTCAAAATTTTTTCTAGAGAGTTTTAAATTTTCAGATGGAGGCACTACCTAGAAAATACTCTCTTACATTACAGCAGACTAAGAGCAATTTCAGAATTAGTATTCTAGCCTCACCCACACTATACCTTCTTGGAAACCTTTATCCAAGAAGAGATTCTGTCTCCATTCAAAAAATACAGCTAACATAAGGTTTAATTTAGAAGCTTTGCATGCCTATTTGTTCTAAATAGTTCTTGAAGAGCCTAAGCACAATGGCATAAATAAAAATAAAACGTCCTTCAGAATAACAAGAACTTTGTGTTATCACACCTGGATTCATTCTCATCACAGCTGATGTGTACAGGAATGATTAGAAATCATATAGATACTGATTAGGAGTGAGAGGAAGTTATTTAAAATTCTGCTACACCTCGTGCTCAAAATATCTCCATGGGCTTATAGTCACTTTTCTGAACAATTTAGGAAACCATGTTTTTTACCCTGAAAAAGCTTAATTTTATGATTATTTTAGATACATTTAGCCAGATTGGAATTTTAAAAACTGCAAGCATAACATTTCCTTCTCTATTTCATAACAGGTATAACTGAAAAAAAGTCAACAAAAACAAAAAATCAACACATTTCCTAGAAAGTGTAGATTTTCCCTGTGCAAAGACAATTTTGATGTTGGTTCATGGTTGTTTAAGAGCATTGTACTAATAATTATAACCTGAGTCTGATTTTTAAATAATATAGCTACATTAGTTCTACCATATTCCACACTTATAAACTAAAACTCAGCATGAGGAAAACAGCTTTCAAATACCTTTAAACCTATCTTTTATTAAGATGGATTGACATCATCATCTGTTTGTTTGATGGTACAGTATGAGACACGAATACCTAGCAGGTAGGAAAATACGTACAGGTTGGCTATCTAGTAAACAATTACCTCTTAGACACAAAGTTAGTTTATACGCAGGCACTAGGATCATGACATTGACTTCTCCCAAGTTCAACATCCATTTAAGCATCAATCCAGGTGAGAATTACATCAAAATTGTATATTATTGGTCAATAAATAATGAATGAATGAGAAAGAATGATCTATGAATTAGCTAAACAACAGAGGTTTGCAAATAATTTACCCCTATAAATAATCAATACTGATTTGACTCATTTAATCACCAGGTTTTTTTCATGACTAATAGATTAACTATTTGATCTACAGGTTTTTGAAAAGAAATTCTTTTTTTTCTTATTTTTATTCTCATATACCTTTTAGTATTCTTAAGGATGGCTATCCTCTTCTGTTGGTGGAAATGTGTTTGATGGTTGTAATGTGTGCTATGAAACCCTTTTTGAGCAGACTGTTGGATTCCATCACAATCTTTTTCCTAAGTCTCTGTTCTATTTTTTTCCTTAATAAAAGACCTAACTGGGCCGATGATGTTGCTATTACAATGCTCTTTTCACCAGCCTATTTCTGACTTTTCCATTGGCACAGATACACCTTCCATAACATTGCTGAGTAATAGGCATGCTGCTCTCTCTCACCTGGAATACCGCAATCTGTCTTTTTGTCTGTTGACCTTTGTATTTTAAACTCTGGAATAGTATGTCCTGATTTAGGTTCCTTTGATGTACACTGACTTCTAAGTTACCCTGTGACCAGTGTTCCCATCTGCCTAAACATAGTTCTTGTGTATCTCCTCCTGAGATGGATGGTTATGGGGTCAATGGCTTTATTATTTTTCTAGTCTTAAGGACTACTTTATGTAGGATCTTCAGTAGCTCCACTGATCAGTTTGATTCAGGAAAAAACTGCATCATGTTGTCTACAGACTTTCCTTTTCTAAAAAGTTTCTTTATGCACTTCTAAATAAAATAATTCAGGATTTCTCAATTCATTTTTCAAAGATTAGTCATATTATATCAAGTCTTAATAACCATATAACAATATAGAACATAATAGATATTGGGTAATTTTTTTCTGTGTGATTAAACAATTTTGAAAAAGGCTACATTAAATGAAATCAATCAGGTCTTTTTACCATAGAATTTCTCATTGTTTTCAAGGTTAAGTTTTTTTTGGTGAATATCTAGGAACTTTTCCAGGAAGAGTACCATGCATTTCGTGGAACAGACTTTGAGAAACGCTTGTGTTTTTTTTTCCTGCTCTCCACTCCTAGGAGTAACACAGAGAGAACTTAAACATCATCTGTTCCAGTTTGTCCTTCTATCCCCAGAGGACGTTATAGCAATGAAATAAGATGGACAAGTAACTCCATTACATATAAACATTATATTCTAGTTTGGAGCTTAAATCTCATGTCTTCTTTCATCAGCTACCGCACATTACTTCATACAATTTCCTCTTTTATCACTTCTTTATATTACTTGTGTAAACCTATTCTTTTTAAATAGTCCATATGTGTCTTTGACCATGAAACCAAACTAATTATATAAAGCAACTGTTTTAGACATTGGACAATATTCCAACACATGGCTGTGATTCTTAAGAGAAAGAGAACTTAGAAAGGAAGCTTCCCCTTCACCCTGTCTTCTGCCTAGAGCTACTTTTCAACTTTTGGTTCGAAGAGTGGCGTCTACATAGAGGCCCATAGTCCCTCTGGGTGAAGAAATACATAGATCGGTTTGGGGCTGATGAAACAACTATAATTTTTAGGTCACATTACCATAGAGAACAGTCCAGAAACTAACACTGGGGTACTCTCCAATCTTTGAATGAACTCTAAACTGTCATACACACGTCAGGCTTCTAAGAAAACAACTGCTGGGGGCTGTGAGCTGAACAAAGATTCTAGAAGTTGGACGATGATCCGAGAAATTGGAAATTTAAATGTGTGGAGTGGAGAGATCTCAATTAACATATTAACAATTCAGTTGAAATTCCAGAAAAACTATATCTTAGTGTCATTTTTGGGTGTGTTTTGGCTAACATTATAAAGGCCCCAGTTAAGATTACAAAGAAAACGTCCAACCAGCATGTTCAATCACCTCTATGCTCTGAATGCCTGTATCAGTTATAGGGAGTGACAAAATAAATGCAAGCTACGTACCAACCAACCAACCAACCAACCAACCAAATAGGAATAAAAGCCATGTAAGCTCTGAAATAAGTAGTAAACTCAGGAGGATTTGGGATCTCCTACTATGAAGACCAGGATTCCTGATTCTATTTTCAGTTTTTATTTTTGTTTATCCCTTTCTTGAAATTCTTATAAATCCAGTCTAGATTTTACACTGGCCCCCTGACTGACTTGCTTGTCTTTTCACTCCACTTCTTGTGGAGAGGAAAGCCTTATCCCTTTCAGTTTTGCTCCATAGACATGGTCTCTAGGGCCTTTAGCATGAGTTTGCTCCTGTAATATCCCTAGGTGGGCTTTAGTCTCCTGCTTTATAGGAGCAGCCACTGTCCAAAGCATGTATTGCTTTTGTAATTTTAGCTGGCCCACAGGCAACCATCACTGCAGCAAACATAGCTGTGCCCATTTGCATTGGTAGGTCTTTCTAACACATTGCTGTACCAGACCTCCTTCTTTTTGACTGTTGAAAGCTTTAACACAGCAAATCCAGCACTCTTTGGGTTTTGACTCATTCGTCTGCTGTTCCCTGGCCTATTTAAGGCCCTGAAACAGGATCCGCACTTTTCACCGTCATCTTCAGAATCATTTGATTCTTCAGCTCAGAATGGAAAATGGTTCTGGCAGACAAATCTATGTTTAGGCCGAGGTGACTCGATATTTCCAAGGAGTAAGTAGCAGAGTTTTTGAAATAACCATTATTTTAAGAATTATTTCACCATTTTTGAAGGACTATAGCACTTTTCACCATCATTTTAACATTATTTGTAGGCCATGGCTACCTAATCATGGGCCCTCCAAGTGACCCGGTACCACTCCCAGGAGAAAATATTCCCTCCTGTCATGATGCCAGGTCAATTGTGCTCTTTTCAAAATATCATAACCTGAGTAGGTGGAATGCTTAATTATAGTCATCACTATTTTTCAAAGGGAAGCAGACATATATACCACTATTGCTTTATCATACTATATAAATGTAAGATTTATTAGAGAAATTTATAAGCAAAGAAGCAGCAAACACAAACAAACGCAGGTCAAGGAGTTCAGGAGAGAGATGTTGCTCTCATTGAGCTTTGCATTGTTTTATGAAATTGGACACAAGAAACTGCAGGTTGGGTATATAAGAATATGAGATTCTTAGCATTGTAAGGAAGAAAACCTCTGGAGTTCAGCAGAAGACATAAGAAACCTTGTGTTTTTCTATTAAGCTCATTCATACCCTGCTATGCTGCTAAGAGTAGGGGAGGAATAAGCCTTCAGAACCATGTGGCTGGACTCTGCTCAGCCTTCTAGCACCTGCCAATTCTTGAAAGAGAAATCTAAACTCGCTGTCTTCATTTTTAAATAACTTATGTATTTTTCTACTCTCTTTATTCTGGCTTCTATACCAAAGCTGCTTAGATAAAGGTTGGCAATAACATCCTTATTATAAATCAAAAGTGTTTTTAACTTACCTTGTTTGATCTTTCTTGGATATTTGTCCCCTTCCTCTTTGAAGTTCATTCTTTGAATCTTCTGGATTCTAGGAATTCTCTCTCTGTCTCTCATTTCCCTATATTTTTATTGTCAGGATGCCTTTTAGTCTTTGATTCTTTTCTTTTATTCTTCTCCTTGATTGTGTTTTGAGATGGTGGTATTCATTGAAGTCCAATAGACCTACCTCTATTCTTCCTTCTCTTTTAGGTGATCACATTTACTCTGATGAATTAACAACTATCTATATGCACATAACTCTTACATCTTTATATCCAGGCCTGACCTATCTTGTCATCTCTGGACTTATATACTAACCCATCTCCAGGGCATCCCCACAAGCAAGCATTGAAGTTTATTAAACTTGTGTATCTAAAACCTGAATGTACCATTTTTTCCCCTACACTGAATCTGTACCTTCCTTGGTGTTCTTTTGTTATACAATTTGCTCTTTTACTTAGTGACAAAAATAAAATTCTTGACAATCATGCTTGGCTTCTTCATCTCTACCATGTGAAATGATTACTAAGTCTGATTAATTTCAATTCCTCCACATATTTCAAATCTGTCATTTTTTTTCTGCACCTGTCCTGAATCAGGCCCTCATTAATACCTTGCTTATGGAGTCGAGCCTTATAATGAAATTCCTTAATTTCAGAATTGTTGCTTTCCAAATTATATTCACTGTTTTAACCAGAAAGATTATTTTGGAAATGCAAATATTCTTGCTTAAAATTCTTTAATGTTTCCTCAGTGGTGTGCAGGGAAGAGTATATATTTGCAAGCATGGCTGAGATACTTCATGACAAAGATCCAGCCTATCTCTGCATGCTGCTTCTGTTGCTACGCCTGAATATTTGTTCTCTAACAACACTTCAATCTCTGAATTGTGACATTCCCTCCCCCCCACCACCGTTATACTCTGTACAAAAGCTTAGAAGCAGCTCCAACACCCAGAAAGGCTTCCACACACACACAGTTCCTTTGATTAAGCTACTTTCTATGTTTTCCAATGTTCAACTCATGTTTTCTGGAATGCCTTCCTTTTGACAGTACACTATGCCACATGTTGGATTAAATGAGTGAACAAAAATCTTTGTCTTAGTTTCTTCACACATAAAATAGAAGTAACAGTACAGCAATGAAGATAAATTAATAGATTGATGATTATAAGGCACGTACCTTGAATATAGAACTTCACCTTTTTAAATCAGATTTTCACATGCTGTAAATAGTCATAAACTTCCTCTGGGAATTCAATTAAAAAAAACCCTTTGCCAATTTAATGAAAAAATCACCTTGGCAAATTTGGAGGTTTAGCTTAAATAATTTTCATGAGATAATATTGTTTACTCCACCCAAGTTTTCCCAAAATCTGGCACAACCAAGGATATAATTGCTGTACTTTGGAGATTAGTTACCTTTTGTTAATGAAATCATTCTAAATGATTCCATCTTTCTCTTCTCTTTCTAATTCCATTAATCTCTCATCCTAATGCAGTTACTTACTTTTCTCAGATGATCAGGGTTTATCCTGTTATTGTGTTTACCATTTTGCTATTTTGTTTATATTTCTTGAATCTAACATGCACAGAGCAGCCTCATAACTTCTGTTGTTTGTATATAGTACACAGTGGGTCCTTCATAACCACTCATTTTGAGGTTGCTAATAATGCTAAAAAAGTGTTTTCTTTTCACTTTTCTGGGAAAAACTATTATATGTTATGATTTCTTGATTTAATAGTAGTGAATCTAACAGGTATTCTCATTTTTATATAGCCTTTAACCATACCAAGTCCTTGTCTTTGCACAGGTGAGAGACAGGCCTCCAACTTCAGGTGAAGGGCTTTCCCCTAGTTAGAAACTCATTGACTCTCTCAGAGATAGAACATCCTATCTTTCCCTCCTAGCAAACCAAAGGAGGTGACTTTATATGAGGAATAGATTTGACTTTGTTTATCCTAGAGAGAGAAGTTGGCATTAATTACAAGTGATCGTATTCTTTCCTTTCTAAGCCTTATTTGCCATTTTCTCTTAATTCTTTCCTTCTTGTCTTAAGGCTTGATTCCTGCATCAAATTCACCATATTCATTGCTTGGTACAAACAAAAGTCTGGCTGGGATTGTGCTTCAACTGATATGTGTTTCTATCTGTTTTTTTCTTGTAAATCAGTTAAATTTTGTGATTCCTGTAACAGAGATTAAACCAATAGAATTATGCTAAAACCGCCTAAGAAGGTCAGAGATTTTCCCACACTTTTTTCAGAAAGTGCTATGGAATGTATGTAATGGAGTTGGAATATTAACTATCAAATTTAAAGAAATGATTTCTTATTGTTAAAAACCTGCCATCCATCTTATGGCAACAAAGTTGAAAGGAATCTCAGCAACTGCAAATAGCTTTCAGCTACCTTAGGGTCTCTGTAGAATCGGGGTCTTAGAGGCCAACGTTAGAGGAGTGTGTTGGGTGTTGGGCCTGTCATGTTTACTTCTCTTGAGGTGGCAATTCCAATACATGTGTGTGTGTGCATGTGTGCCCAAGCATATATATTTATGTAACTTGTCAGGTTTTATTTCTAGAAGCTGTTACGTGAATAAAATAATTTAACACTATTAATATAGTTTATTTTAGCATTGAAGAAATAGGTCAATTTATAGAATATTGGAGCATAGATTTAGGTCTCTGTTCTTCTAGCCCAGGATGTTTTCAGCCACACCATTTTGCCTCTGATAACATTAACCTTTGCAAGAAGACCCAACTTATATTTTTGTGATAACTTTATTATCCTGGGAGATTTTCTGCAATGGGTAGCCTGGTACCTTTCCCTAGACAATATGTTGAGTTATATTTACCAGAAAGAAGCTTTATCATAGACAAAAAGGCAAAGATGTATTAAATCACAGGTTACCATGATACATATTCCCATAATGTATCCAAAGGGCATTGCCCTGTTTTGTTATCTGAAAATGTCAGCATATACATCAACTCTGGGTTGATGTACCTGCTCCACTGACATCCCTGCATTACCTTGGACTGCATAGGGGTAATGCAGGCCTGCAGGCTGCAGGTGTTCTAATTTTGAATTATGAATCTCACATTGTACTTATTTTGCCAAATTGGACTCTGTGCTCAGATTCCGACTTGACACAATTTCTAGGAATCTTAATGGTGTCCCCAACTTTGAATGGGGACTTTTTGGGATTTGAGAAATTTCTACTTATGATCCAGACAAAAATGAGGTTTCAGACAGCCTTTGCTTGGCCAGGTTTTATCAAAGCAAAGGAATGCTTCTATTCTTAGAATCTTCACATGCAGGATTCCGGGTCACACATATGCCTGTCACTGTACCAAAGACATTGTCTCTGATTTATGGTCACCAGTGTAAAATTCCAGTTGGGGTTGCATTTCAGGCCATCTGGATTGAGGTTGATGTGACTCTGCACATCCAGGAGTTGACGGATCTTTCCAGTCATTTTCCAGTATACTCCCAGTAAGCACTGGCAACATGCAGGAGACTGCTCAATATTATTAAGGGTACAAACTTTGAGGGGCAGCCTTACTCAAACATGGCTGAAATAATGGCTTTTCTGAGGGCTGGTTCTTCTCTACTGACAGAGAAGATTTGTGTTCACCCTTGCTATCCACTCATCTACAGACAATTTCTAGAATATGAGCTGTTTTATAAACTAAATACTCAATTCTGAGGCTAATTTGACCAATATATATATATTTTTTTCTTCTCCTTTAATTTATCTTTCTTTCTTTTTACCTTTTAAAAGGCTTTGTTATCAGTTTGAATTTCTTTTAAAGGATTGTCTATGGTATGTGCACATAATTCTACCAGACCCAGGGCCAACTTTTTGTGTTTTCAAGGGTGAATGTGTGTTGTTGTTACAAATCAAATAATGTAAGGCTTTGTCTTATTGAGTGCAATTTATGTAATCTGTTTTAATATGTGACAGGGATTATATGGTCAAATAAACCCTTTTTGATCCTCAACTCTCATCTTAGCCTGTTTTATAACTAGAGATTTGAGATACTACATCTTAAGCAGTGAGATTATTTCTTCAGTATAATTCTATTGAACCTACAAAATGAAACAAAACTGGAGTTTAAAATGAATAAATAACTTCAACTATGCAAGCAGGAACTTGAAGTGGGCGAGAAATGAGGTTGTGCCTAGAGTTTTTATTTATGTGGTAAAAAGAGCTTGCATATCTTTAAATTTTAAAAATACAGATTTGAATTCCAACCAGGATAAGTAGATTAACCTTTTGGAGCTTTAGACTCCTTATCAGGAAAATGAATTTGACAATCTCTATGTATTAGAGTTATTTTAAGGATTTTCTAATATATGTTGCATAGAGGTAAATAATAAATATGAGCTGTTTATCTCTTTGCTTTTCCTTTAAACTTCTTTCATTACATGGGGCATGCATTTACTCACATTACTAAAACATGAATCTGCAGAATAATACTGCATAGGTAAGGTAGATTTAGTAGAAGATTGATTTAGATCTGTATTACAACTAAGGAGACATTTGGAAAGCAAAGATTTTATTTTCCGAGAAAAAATATACTTTATTACCAGTTGCAGCAAGATTGCTCCAACCAGCAAGCTCTCATTTGAGTACCCATAGCACTCTTGGATAGACTCCAGGAGTTTAAATCCATGTTCATCCCCTTTCTAGCATACAGTCTTGGGAAAGTATTTTATCCTTCTGCCTCAGTTTTCTTATTGTTAAATGTCAGATAATTATGCTACCTTTTTCAATACAGTTATTATGAAGATAAACTGAGATAATACCTTCCTGGCTCTTTGAAAGTGATAAAAAGATGATTTGTTATATTTTGTATTGTGGTAATATTTACTTTGCCATGTGTCTATTTTTCTGATAGATAGGGATATCTTCTTATTCTAGCCACCTCTACATCACCAGCCTTGCTAAATGAATGATGAAGTGAATAGCAGAAAGATGTTTAGGCTAGTACATAGCCCTTTCCTTGAGACTTCATAACCCTAGGCAGCAAGTTGCCATGCAAGAAGGCTTCCTAGAATCACATTGGTATTTTTGGAGAATTAATGACAAATATACAAAGGAGGTATCTAATTCATGATATCTACATTCACACTTTGTTTCTATTAATACAATTCTCATCTTTTTTTGGTTTGGTCTAGGAGATCTACTGATAACAGCAATGGTTTAAATGACTGATGTTAGTTAGCATAAATTCAAGAGGAAGAGAAGTGAGGTGATCCCTCATATGCTCTATATGTGTTTAGAAAGTAACCATCCAGGGACAGGATGATTATAGCTTGCCTAATGATTGCAGTCAGTCCCCACTGGTCATTCTATACTAATCATTAGTATACCAGGAAATGTGACTAGTAAAATGCCAATATACACTTTACTTGAAGAGTCAAACCACATCAAACTTTTTATGCCCTTTCTACTATAGCTATATAAGCAATGAAATATTTACAATTGTGAAGGAAGAGGATTATTATCTTTCATCAGCAGCCATGAGTTTGTGAAGGTGCTATGTGAAAGGTAAAAAGAGTAAAAAGTAAAATTTCATTTAGTGACTATTTGAATTAAGCATACATGTAAAGAAAAGATACCTATATGAAAATATAAGCATATGGACACATATTGAAGCAGGCACATCTTGTAATACATTTTTAACTGATAACAGGGTGGGTTTTGGCAGACAACACTTCCGATATTACTGACTGGAAGTAATGAGCCTGAAACTACTAAAAATTTAAGTGACTACTAAAGTTTATATAACCTGTTAGTGGCAAACCAGGTTTTAAAATTCACTCCTCGATTCCATTAAGTTCTAGAGCGTAGTCCATTAAGCCATGCTACCTCCATTTAAAACCTATTACCAGATCTTTCACATGCTTAGCATTCAGTGTTTGGAGAAACTAAATGCAACACAACTGAAGTGGCATATTCTTGGATAGATGCACATATATTTGCATGTATCTCTACTCTTTCATCTTGTATAAGTTTTAGATTTATAAATTAATAATGATCCTATATGACTAGGGATTTCTTTTTATGTTGTTAAAAATGCCTTCTTTCATGATTATTTCCAGAGTGACTGATGTTAATTTTGCAGCCTGTGTAGGCAGAACTGATATCTCTTAAATCACAGTGCTTGATAAAGGGAGGAGGTTAATAAGGCATGGGTCATTACAATTGTAGACCCATCCTAATTTATACTAATGACTAATGGGACTCATAGCAAATAAGAGTCTGTGAATTGGAAAGTGAAATGGTGTGATTAAACACACAATGAATTTTATGTGTTTGGGAACCACACAAAAAGAATAATAATTTTGATGTCATCTATCCCTGATAGAGAAACCGTTAATACGGAAAACAGAGGATTGCTTATGAATAGCTTTTGTGAATAAGGGTATTCTGAGACTCATAATAAATCAGGTCAGTTAACTCTACAAGAATCTGGCTGTGGTCCTTATACTACACTTTTGATGAAGTATTTTCTGAAATAATCAGTTGGGGTATTTTTGTTATATAGAAAATTTTACTGGAATAGTTTCTGTCATAATAGGATTTGACCTACAGATGATGTACAGTTTAGTTATTTTCTTTGAGAATCAATGCATAAATATTCTTCTTAGAGTTTCTCTTTTATTAAGATATATCAGAAATGGCAAGAGCCTGTGATTAAAGTGAGGCTGAGTCTTCAAAGTACTTCCTGAGAATTACCCTGTCATCACAAGCCCTAAAGAAGGGAAAGACTGCTGTCCCTTAGAGCCATTTAGAAAGACATGAGGAAAATCCATGATTCTGTCCAAAAAAACAAATAAATTTAGTATATTGACATTTCCTGACTCCAGGAGATTTTTATATTATCCGCTGATACTAGCTTGTAATAGTGTGTGTGTGTGTGTGTGTGTGTGTGTGTGCGTGCGCGCATGTTTGTGTGTACATGCACATGAACATGTATTTGTGTGTTGGGAAGAGGATATTTACAAGACGGATTTTGAAAAATTAATTTTGTACTCTTCACTAAAATGAGCCCACCCTATGGCCAGATAAGACACATCACACTTGAAGATGTTTTAGTTCTAACCTCAGAAATTTCAAATAAGCGCAAAAAGAAGGGAGAGAAAAGACAAAGACACTTTAGATGCAGAGTGATACAATGATTTATTAGTGTCCTCACAGTGTTATATTGGTTTCTACAAAGCTGTGCTAAGATGGAGCTCTTGTAGTCTCTAATTACAGCCTTTGTTATCAATCTTGACTTAGCACAAAGTTACCAAAGATATGCTGCTTTGGTATTAATTTCAGGTCTCTCAGACTATCTCTGGCAAGTATGTGGAGATTATTTAGGAGAGAAAAAAGGCAGGGGTCCAGGGTGGGTGGTGTTAACAGTTGTGAATTATCTAATGCTAAAATCATTCCTACTGCCACAACTAACAGAAGAAGACCTCTGGTGAGAAAATTCAGAACTATAAAGCCTAGTATTCAGAAGTCAGCCCTTTCAAAGAGGTTAACTGAAGCCTTGTCTAAAGAATGAACCATCTGTTCTTCATTAACAAATCAATCATTAGTTAATGAAATGTTGAGTGTGTGTGTACATATAGATATAAGATGTAGGTATATATACAGAGAGGGGCAGACAGACGGGAGAAAGCGAGAGCATAGTATTGTAAACATTTATATGATCAATTGGTACTGCCTCAGAAATAATGCCCATTGTATTGAGAGTGATGCATGATAACTCAGGGGAATAAATATGAATAAGCTGGGCATACAGTTTCTAGGGTATTAAAGTAGATTTTGTTTCTACTACCCACTATTGGGGAGGATATTTAGACAAAAAATGACATATTTAATTGAAAATATTTCTCACATAGGCCGCCTGACTGAAGATGACTCCCACCAAAACAAAAAAACAAACAAAAATGAAACACCCCCCACCAAGCCTCACCTAGAATAATACTGCTGGACTTAGAACTAACTATGCAAATCACAGCAGTACATGTGTAGGAGTGAACAGCTGTAAATGTCACATGTAAGTAGTTACCGGTGGTAGAAATCTCTCAAGATGTGATTTGGGTTGAAAGGTGGGATTCCTCTTCCTCTCTTCTTCATTCTCCATCTCCTCCTCCTAGCCTTTTTCTTTATCTTCTTATTCTTCTTCTTAAAGTAGGCCCTTTTGTTAGATCTGCCTTAATCAAAAGATAAATATTGAGAATTGATTACTTGGGAATTATATCAATTGGTGAAGACTGAAACATCTGGTACAATTCCCCTTTTACATCTGGTAAAAATTCAAAGAGCACAATATAAAAGAAGTATCCTTCCCACACTGTCTCCCAATTCCTTTCTCAAAGGAATCCATTTTATCGTTTTTCTGGTAGGTATATATACAGTGAGGGACAGACAGAAGGGAGAAAGAGCACAGTATTCTATAATAACATCTACAGCATTAATTAGTACTGCCTCAGAAATAATTTCCATTGTGTTGAGAATGATGCATACTAACTCATGGAATCTCCTTTAAAAGTTTTGCTTTTATCACTACAACTATTTGTTGCAGAATATTCTATTCAAGCACTTAAAAGACAATTATTATAAATGATGAAGAGATAAACACTTAATCTTACTTCTACCTCCTTCTCTTCTACCTGCCACACCCTTTAGGTGCTTATTTTATATATTTCTAGATTCTTCAAGTGGATCTTTATGCCTTATAATAGCACATGGTGGAAGGAGAGACAGGTTGGGCTGACCAGAGACACCAGCTGCCAGATGATCTTAGAAAGAAGGAAAAGTTTTAGATGAAAATGGAAAAACAAGCAAACAAACATAGATCAGGTATAATTTCAAGGGAAAAGTACCATAGCCTGCAAGTGATTCCACAGGAAGAAGTTATGGAGCAAAACAAGAAAGAGCAAGATATTGGAAGAGGACGACTCCTGAGAGGCTTGAAATCCAGTGAAAATGGTAGGTAGAGAAGTTTTCTTCTTCCTCCCTCATATCCCTGTCAGTCAGCAGGCTCCCAAGGTGCTGGAGAGCCTATCTACCCTCACAAGCCCAAAGCTGTTGCTGCCAGCAAATTGGGAGCTTCTTGAGGACAAAGCACTAACCTGCCAACCCCTTTAGGGCACTTCCTGTCAAAACAGACCTGAGCCAAGATGGAAAGCACCATATTGCTTCTCCATTCACTGTGCACCTTTGTCCACCCCATGGGACTTCAGTTCCTCAGTTTTCATCTTGCTCATTCACACACAAACACTTTCCAACTCTGGCTCAGACTGTGAGGAGCCACAGGAGGTCAGTGGGCCCAGGGAATCTGTGTGACTCCAGAGCCTGGACATTCCAGGCAGGCTGTCTTCTAGAAAGAGGGACAGAGATGACCGTTCCCCTTCTCCTTTCCCAACTGTGGCTGCCAAGAGAGACAATTGAGCCAGGACTCTCAGGAGCTCCTGCTTCCCTCCTGTTGGTGCATACACCACACCAGGGCTTCCACAGAGAGAGAGATTCAAACCTTTCCTCTTAAAGACTTACATTGGACTAAAAGGTGCTCTGACTGTGAGCTCTCTGCAACTCCAAGGGAAACACTCAATTCTACAAAAATTCATGGAAATTAAACAACCTGCTGCTGAATGATTACTGGGCCAATAATGAAATTAAAATGAAATCAAAAGATTCCTTGAATTAAGTGACAAAGGGAACACAAGGTTTTAAAACTTGTGGGATTCAGCAAAAGCAGTCTTAAGGGGAAAATTCATAGTCTTGAATGTCTACATCAAAAAGATAGAAGGATCACTATCACCATCAGCAATCTAATGACGAGTCTCAAGGAACTAGAAAAGAAAGAGCAAACCAAAACCAAAGCCAATAGAAGAAAAAAAATAACAAGGTCAGAGCAGAACTAAAGGAAATGGAAAAAAATACAAAGGATAAGTGAAATAAAAACTTGGCTTTCTGAAAATAT
Organism: Avahi laniger; assembly: GCA_963575035.1. NCBI lineage: Eukaryota > Metazoa > Chordata > Mammalia > Primates > Indriidae > Avahi > Avahi laniger. The sequence continues at coordinate 16,683 of CAUYSK010076013.1, forward strand.
AAATAAGATCTATAGACCTCTTGCCAGATTTACCAAGAACAGAAGAGAAAGGACCTAAATAAGCTCAATCAGAAATGAAAAAGGAGACATTACAACTGACACCATAGACATACAAAATATTGCCTGTGAATACTGTGGAAATCTCTACACACAGAAACTAGAAAATGTAGAGGAAATGGACAAATTCCTGGAAATACACCACCTCCTAGGATTCAACAGGAAGAAACAGAACTCCTGAATAGACCAATGATGAGAAACGAGATTGAAGCCTTAGTAAAAAAGCTTCCCCCACCAAAAAAAAAAAAAAAGAAAAAAAGACCACATGGATTCACAGCTGAATTTTACCAGACCTATAAAGAAGAGCTGGTATCCATACTGCAGAAATTATTTCATAATATCAAGAAGGAAGGAATCTTCTACACTTCATTCTATGAAGCCAGAAACACCTTAATACCAAAGCTAGAAAAGGACACTACAAAAAAAGAAAACTACAGACAAATATCCCTTATGAATATAGATGCAAAAATCGTAAATAAAATACTAGCAGATTGAATTTAACAGCCCATTTAAGAAAAAAATCCACCATCATCAGTGGACTTCATCCCAAGGATGTAAGAATAGTTCAACATACATAAATCAATAAATGTGATTCACCACATAAACAGAAGCAAAAACAAAGACCATATGATCATTACAACAGATGCAGAAAAAACAGTCAGCAAAAATTCAGCACCCTTTTATGATAAAAACCCTCAAAAAACTAGGCAGAGAAGGAACATATATCAAAATTATAAGGCCACATATGACAAACCCACAGCCATCATCTTACTGAATGAGGAAAAGTTGAAAGCATTCCCCTTAAGAACTAGAACAAGACAACGGGGCCCACTGTCAATTCAACATATTAATGGAAATCCTAGCCAGAGCAATCAGGCAAGAGAAAGAAATAAAGCATATTCAAATTAGGAAAGAGGAAGTCGAACTATTGTTTTTTGCTGATGATATGATCTTATGTCTAGAAAACCCCAAAGACTCCACCAAGAGACTCTTGGAATTGCTAAATAAATTCAGCAAAGTCTCAGTTTACAAAAGCAATATATACAAACCAGTGGCATTCCTATACACCAATAGCAGTCAAGCTGAGAGTCAAATCAAAGACTCAGTACTATTCACAATAGCTACAAAGAAAATAAAATACCTGAATATACTTAACAAACAAGGTGAAAGATCTCTACACACAGAACTACTAAACAAAAGGAAAAATCACAGATGATACAAACAAATGGAAAAACATATCATTCTCATGGATTAGTAGAATCAACATTGTTAAAATGTCCATACTACCCAAGTGACTTACAGATTTAATGCAATTCCCAACAAAATACCAACGTCATATTTCACTGGTCTAGAAAAAATTATTCTACACTTCGTTTAGAACCAGAGAAGAGTCTGAATAGCCAAAGCAATCTTACATGAAAGGAACACATCTGGAGGCATCACATTACCAGACTTCAAACTATTATGTATTACAAGGCTCTAGTAACCAAAAAAGCATGATGTTGGCACAAAAATAGAGACTCAGACCAATGGAATAGAACTGAGAACCCAAATGTAAAACCATCCACATACAGCCAACTGATCTTTGACAAAGTGGACAACAATATACACTGGGGAAAAGAAGCCCTATTCAATAAATGGTGCTGGGAGAGCTGGATAGTCACATGCAGAAGAATGAATCAGGATACATATATCTCATCTTTCAGAAAAATTAATTCAAGATGGATAAAAGACTTAAATGTAAGGCATGAAACCACAAAAATGCTAGAAGAAAATGTTGGAGAAACTCTCCAAGATATTGGTGTACGCAAAGAAGTTATGAAGAAGACTCCAATGGCAATCACAGCAACAACAAAAATAAATAAATGGGAATTAATTAAATTAAAAAGCTTCTACACAGCTAAGGAAATAATCCATAGAACAAAGACAACCTACAGAATGGGAGAAAATATTCACAAGCTATCTAGCCAATAAAGGGCTAATAACAAAAGTCTCCAAAGAACACAAACAAATTAACAAGAGAAAAACAAACGACCCCATTAAAAAGTGGGCAAAAGACATGAACAGAAGCTTTTCAAAAGAAGATAGACAAATGATCAATGAATATAGGAAAAAATGCCCAACATCACTAATTATCGGGAAAATGTAAATTAAAACCACAATAAGATATCACCTTACCCCAGTTAGAATGGCTTTTATTAAAAAGTCCGAAAACAACAGATGTTCTCATGGATACAGAGAGAAAGGAATGCTTATCCACTGTTGGTGGGACTGCAAATTAGTACAACCTCTATGGAAAGTAGTACGGAGAATTCTCAAAGAACTAAAAGTAGACCTACCATTTGATCTAGCATTCCCACCACTGGGTATTTACCTAAAGGAAAAGAAGTCATTTTATAAAAAGACACCTGCACTCTAATGTTTATTGCAGCACAATTCACATTTGGAAAGATGTCGAATCAACCCAAGTGCTCATCAATTCACAAGTGGATTAACAAAATTTGGTATAAGTATACTATGGAATATTATGCAGCTATGAAGAAGGATGAATTAAGGCCTTTTACAATAATTTGGTTGGAATTGAGAACCCTTATCCTAAGTGAAGCATCTAAAGAATGGAAAAACAAACACCGCATGTACTTGCTATTAAATTGAAATTAACTGATGAGCACACATATGTACAGAGGGAAGTAAAACTCAGTGGAAATCAAGTGACAGGAGGTAGGGAGGAGAGAAGGAGGGAATGGCGAAAACCTACCTAACAGGTACAATGAACACTATTTGGGTGATGCGTACACTATAACCCTGACTGAAGTATAACAAGAGCAATCCATGAAACCAAAAACATTTGTACCCCTTTAATATTTTAAAATAATAAAAAAATAGAAAAAGTAATACATACCTCTAGTAGTTGATTTCTCAATTTTAAGAATTATCTGGTTTTTCTAGTCTCTTCAATCTGTTTTTCTCCTTTCACTAGTTATGTTATCATTTGTATATTGTCTTTGTTTATATTATATTCTTTCTCCATCATTACCATTTTTGCTTAGTCTTAGTTCTATGTTTTAGAGGTTTAAATGCTCATCGTCACATTTTTAAATGGCATCTCCATTCATTATTTCATTGGTTGGGGTTCATCTTCACTTTGTATTTTTTCAAGCAGGGTTTGTAGATTACATGACTTGAATTCTTACATGTTTGAAAATACCTGTTTTCCTCATAGTTGAATAACTCGATTGTGCATAGCAGTATTGTCTCACATTTAAAAGTGGATTTTATTTTCGATAAATACAAACATATATGTAATACATAGGTAAGTTATGGAACATGATAATAAACCGAATGTCAGTAAGTATACCAACCAGTTTAATATTTAGAATTACCAACACCTTCAGTCCAACCTGACCCCTAATTGCTTGCCTCCTAAAAGAGGCAATATTCCCCACAGAAGCTGCTGGAAACCCATGAATAACTTCATGATGGTCAAGGAGATGCCCTCAGGTGGATAATTTTGACCTGGAATGATGGAATGGTTTTATACTCAATTCCTTTCCTGCTAATGAGACTGGAATTGGGGCAGCTGAACTCATTTTTGATGCTTCGAAACATTCTGCTAAAGTGCCTTTATCGTGGTTATTATCACAATCCCACCCCTATACCGCCATACCTGCGGTACCCTGCTGCTACCATTCCTGGACCTGAGATCTACCCTACCTAGGATAGAATAAGGGAGGCTTAATGTAGTCTATCTTTTAAATCAGCTTTCAAGGTGGACATATCACCTGTTGACTCATTTTGAGCTTGGAATCAAGCTTCCTCTCCCTGCCCCCACTGCCCCACACTCCATGTGCTATATGACTTTGGCCTAATCAGTCCACCCCTCAGGACCTCATGAGAAGTTTGAACTAGAGGACTTCTGAATTTCTTTAAGCTAATGTTTTTGAAATCCTTGGAGAGTTCACTTGGTACTTGTACATAGAATCTCTCACCTGTAGCAATGTGGGATTGTAAATCAGCCTGGAAACATTAAACTGATTAAACAACATAAACTGGGTAGATAATTTATCTCAGCTGAACAAAGCTTGTATTCACAGATGTCTTAATAATGAATGGTTGGTATGTGCATGTGTATGTGTGTATGCACGTGTGTGTGCGCACTTGTGTACGTATATTCAATTGACTGTGTGAATTGTAATGGGCCAGGAAGGAGAAAACAAGTTATATACAGAAAACACCAGTGGGAATGTGAGTAAGAGGAATCAGCTATGGATTTATAGGCAGAAGCAGTGCATCTTTCTTGCTCTTTTTTCATAACCTCAGGGAGCAGTCGTTTCATTCAGCATAACATCTGGTTTTAGGCGCTGTCAACTCCTCATCCAATTTCATCCACAAGGAAGAGAAAGAGAAACATTTTGAAGGTGATTAGATGAGAGCATATATGTAACACTAAGCGAAAGTCTAAGGAGAAGTGAGTTTTAACAGTGGGAAACTTGTAGATATTTCCTTATGTATATAAACCCACCCCCAGGGTTTTAAATTCTTATTCTCTTCTTGCCTCTACTCCCAACCTCTTTCTTAGCTTCCATCTAGCACCAGACTTATATGGACAGGATTAATAGGTGATCATAAATGACACAAAGGTCCAACATAGCAAAGGCTGGCTACTGAGAGATACCTGAGGAGGGAGAGAAGAGAAGAAAGAGAGATGGCAAGGGAGAATGCTTCCTGCGATGACCGTGGGTTGAGAGGATACATGGGTGCCTCCAGCATTTGTGATGACTTTCCCAGGATTTTTAAGAAAAGTTAATAAGAATAAAGGAGCTTCCTCTGGACCTCTTTACTTTTGGTTATTGATTGGCTATAATATTGATTCATGTACAGTACTATGTAAAGGACTGTGATTAATACACACTATTGTATAGCACATGCTAGACTTGCCAAGAGAAAGTTTTTGTTATACACAATACTGTGCCTCCATTCCCTACTTGAGGATGTATTAAATAATATGGAAATTATATAAGCAAAAACGGTAGAACACTTTAGAAATCTTAAAACATAGAAAATTTGTACAGATGCTAAGGACAGTGCTATAACTAGCCTTTTAAAGGTATTATGACATTGTCCATCCCACATTTTGTAAAAAAAAAAAAAAGAGACATTTTTATTATATCTATTTTTAAATTGTATCATTTCTACAAAAAAATTCTATTGAAAAATATCACAATCCTGAACAAAATAACATCCCATGGAATTTTATAAAATCACAGTTGTTTTGAAAGTAAATGACAGTTTAAGTGGAATTATCAAGGTGACTTCCACTATTACTGTTATTTTTGTCTGCAGTAACTAATGACAACCTTTTCCCATAGAACTGAACATAAATTAAGTGAAAGCAATGCCACCAACTTCCAGTAATAAATAGAAAGAAGACAGTAATGGGGGCTCCCTACTGTTTTTCTTTGCTGGCGTGTCCTAGGAATGAAGAAGAAAGAATATCTAGTTCATCACTCAAATTTTTCTGAAATGTACTTATTTTCACACCACCTTAAAGACAGAGTATTGTTATATTTTAAAAATGAGCTATTCTCACATATAATGTGACAATTTATAACATAAAACTTAAGGGAAAAAATCTGCATTTTTGTACAACTTCGATTCTGGTGAAAGAATATCAGCTTTATAATGTCAATGAATGAAATATATCTTTCTAAAATAATCATCAGTTTCATCTATATTTGAATTTTGAAGGCTAATTTCTCAGTTCAGTTTAAAATATTTGAAGGTGAGGCAATATGTCAGTTCAGTCAGGTGGTGAAGATGACAGACTTTGAATGTGGAATCAGAGGCAATTGTTCTCATTCCATTTCATAGCTGTGTGCCCTTGGAAAAAGCAGAGTTTCAGTTCTCTGAAATGCAAGATAAGGATAATAAGCCTGACCTGTCTGGTTTGTTCTGAGGTTGTGGTGGACACCTTATTTGGACGATCCACCCGTGGTGAGGCTTCAGACACTGTGTATGTCTGTCCGTTAGTGCTCTGTCCCCTGGCCATAGTTGACTGGACTGGGGTGAGCATGTGGCCTGAGCTAAGCCAATTAGGCTTTATTGTCATATATCTGGAATTGTGGGATAGAGAATGATTGATTATTTTGTTGTCTTCAAATGTGTGTGCCTGCACCTATAATACAGAACCCCAGACATAATCCCAAAATTCACCATATGGATCAGAAAAGAGGACAAGATTTAGGAGAGAAAGAAAAAAATTAAGTCAGGTTTAGAAAGGTAAGGCATAAGTGAGAGCTCAGACAGCTTTCCATGCTTTCCTGATGTTTTTAGCCACCTTCCTCTCCTTGGATTTCATGTGCAATTTCTGTATAGAAATCTCTTTCCTGCCAATACTGGCTTGAATCAGTCTTTGTTTGCAACCCGAGAAGCCGTAACTAATGCAAGAATGAAGAGAGAGTGTTCATGGAAGCAATTCTTGTAAATTGTAGAGCAACTTTAAGGGGTTGCCACAAAATTCTAATAAATAGAGATAAACAGCCCAAATGCTTTAGTGTGAGTAAATGACTTAGATTACCACACAGAATCAGTGACACAAAGCATAATCTACAGCAGCGAGTCCCTTTGGAGTTTCCTGGACTTTATCCTGTGACTGTGCCCTGCTTCCCTGGGAAATCACCTGATTGAGGTGAGGATTATAGAAGGTCCTTTGAAATGTTCCATTTGCTTTCAAAACCATTACATTCTTCTAATACTGTTTGGACTCCTCCCAATTTTTTTCTGACAGCTCTGGCTATTTACCTGTTGGCTCGACAAGTAAGAGTAACTAGTAACAACTCTAGTGTGTTTTTAATTTTGGGTGAAACTGTATCTTTAGGATTGATTCCTCAGAAATACCATTCCCTTGCCAATCCTAGGGTTTACAGTGAGGTATCATCATTACATTCATTTAGTTAGAGTGATATTAAGAGCTTCTCCTTAGAGTCAACAACCCCTAGCAGTGTATCTATTATTATTATTATTTTTTCTCCAGATAATCTGGTGAGCTTGAAATAAAGTATAATATCTATGTATATAGCATTGGCAGAAAACCTGAGGACATGTCAATTAATATTTCTATAGTCCTACCTTGGATCATGTTCTTTCAAGATAGGAAATATTAATAATAAGTCTGGATGAGTCTTCTTCTGGTAAAGATGAGCCCTAGAATGCTAAACTTAACAAGCAACATTCTCTCTTCTTCCCTTACCCCTACACCAGGACTTCTAGTTTTACCATCAAGTTCTGCATGGAAACCACCAGGGCAAAATTTCATTTTACTCTTGGTTCTATCAGCCACCACTACAAAGCCATGACTCTTGGGTCATGCTTACATCCTCATATAGCTCTGCCCATCCCGTTTTCTTACCTATTTACCATCTTTCTAAGAACTGAAAATCCTCCACTGTGTCCTCTGGCACTCACAGACAGAGATCAGAAAAATGCCCTCTATTCTCCTCCACTTTTCTAAATGTTTCTTTTGTTTTTTGATCTAAATGAAATCTGGCATTTCTTCCTGAGAACACTGTTTCTTCAGAAACTCTCTGAATTGGTGGCTTTCTGGACACTCAAAATTCTCCACCTCAACCCTTATATAATTGATATCCCTACATCTTCACTGCCAAATACAGTGGCCACTAACCGCATGTGTCTATTAAGCACTTGAAATGTGGCTAGTCAGAATTAAGGTGTGCTGTATTTGAAAAATGCACACTGGATTTCAAAAGTTGCAGAAAAAAATCAAATATAATATGTTTCATTAATAAGCTTTCATATTGACTACATGTTGAATTGGATACACTGGTTTAAGTAAAATTTGTTATTAAACATAATTTCTTTTTCCTTTTTTAATATGGCTATTGCAAAATTTATTACAGAATTATACATATATCACACCATTTTTCTATTGGGCCATTTGCGCTTATTCTTTCTTTTATAAAAGTCCTAGCATTTACTCTCATGTCATCAAACACCTGCTACCACCCTCCTTCCAAACCTCCTACTGTCTGCAGTGAACTTCTAATCCCCAACACACTGCTCCACTTTTTCTCTCTCTTCCTTTCTTCTTTCTTTCCTTCCTTTTCTCTTTGTCCTACTCTTTGCTCTTCTCCTCCTCCTTCTTCCTCTTCTTCAAGAGTTTAGCTTCTGGCTCAATGTCATTCTTTCCAGTGTCCGGTCATAATGTTCTTGTGATTCCAATATTCATATAGATAATGTTTCAACAGATGTGGCCTCTCACTTCACTTTCTCTTTTAAAATGATTTTTTTCCTCTACTTTCCCTCAGGCATTCATTATTGTGGTCATATGCTAGAATTTGCCATTATGAAAACTTCCAATCCCCCTATAATTTCAGTTTTCAAGAGGTCTACCACCTCTTATTTTTCAGTCTGGTACCCATCTCCAACAGTCTTGTCCTCATATCCTTTATCACCCAATTCAAATGCCATTATTCCTTGTCATAATCACTCCTTTGCATATAGTCTCAACGCCCTTCCCCTCTCTCTTGTCTTATTTATCAGGCAAAACTTCAATTCTCTTTACTTACTTACCTTCTTCATTCCTGCACCCTTGAAGCCGAACAGATCTGTATGGAAATCAACAACCACATACCTGGCCTCATTTTAGGTCTCAGACCACAAAGCTAAAGCAGGTCCCTAGTACTGTGGAACAAATATTATTATTTACTCCCCCATGTGACTATTTTATATGCTTTCTTTGCTTTTTACACCTCAACACTTGCTCCTTACCCTCACTTTAAACATGGTTTTGCTTCCTAGTTCACTGGAAAAACAGAAGCGCTTGCAAGAGTATTGCCTCAAAGTTTTACCATCCTATCCACCTACCGAATCCACATTTATGCACATAGATTCTGCTTTCCCACTTTTATGATGGATGATGTGTTTTTGCTGTTAAGTCCCAGCTCTCTATCTGAACACCAGATTTTATTTTTTGTCACTTATCTAACCTCATTACTCCAGAAATAATTATGATTTTTCTTATTTTTACTGGATCTTTTCCCTCAGTGTACAAATGTAGTATAATTTCCACTATCTTTAAAAACCTTCTCTTAATGCCGCATCTTCCCCCATTTATTGCTTCATTTATCTGTTCTACTTTTGCAGCAAAATTTGTCTAAATATTTTTTTACATGGTCTTTCTACAAATCTTTTCCTCCTATGCTGTCTTGAACCCATTTCAGTCTGTCTTTGTGCCTACCGCTTCATCAAAATAATCTGTGCAAGATTTCCAATGGCTTCAGGGTCTAAATGCAAGTACAGTTTTCATCCTACTTTCAACACAGTTGGTCAATCATTCTTTGTTGAAACATCTTTAAATTCCTTCTTTCTACCTTTCATGCTGCTCTTTCTTATTTTCTTTTGCTCACCTTTTCTTATCATTCTGACATCTAAGCATTGGATTGCCCTGCAGATCAAACTTTGTACTTCTTCCCATCTGTTTCTTATCTTCACTGCCTTGGTGGTATCACTCAATTTCATGACATTAAATATAGTTTCATATTCACAACTCTAGCTTGTTCTTTTCCTTTGAAATTCACTGTCATTTATCTAAATGCCTGTCAATAGTTCCACTTAAATATCTAATAGACATAATATCTAATAGACATCTCAGATTTAAGATGTCCAATATCTGATCTTCCCCAAATTGTTCTTCATACTCTCTACACTATATCAATAAGTAAATGGCAACTAAATGCTTTCAGTTATTCAGGCCAAACAATACAGAGTCATCCTTAATTTTTCTTTCTCTCCTAAACACCACATCTCTAACCCATTAGCAAATCCTACAAGTCTATTTCAAAAACTATGCTCAAAATTTGATTATTTCTAATTGCCTGATTTATTACTACTCTGACCAATCCAACACCATTTCTCTTGTATATTTTCAATGATTTCCTAACAGATTCCTTTTCTTCCACTCTTATGCCATCCCCTCAACTCCTCACCCGCCCGCCTACCCCACCCCCACTTTGATCTGCCACTTAACACCCAGGGTGATCTTGTCTAGTCTTGTTAGATCAAGTCATTCCTTAGTCAAATGCCTACATTGGCTTCTCATCACACTGGGACTAAAGCCACTTTCCCATGGCCCTCAAGGCCATACATATCCTCCTCCTTTACATCTTTGACATTATTTACTATGTCATTTATCTCCATTCACTAAGCTTGTGGCCTTGCTGTTATCAAAATATGACAAGCATACCCTTGCTCAGAAATTTTTAGTGGGTAATACTAGAAGATAAAACTAAAAGCACAATAATAATTTGGACTTTATGCTGTAAATACTGGAAAATACTTTTAGGTGAAGGGACAAGTAAAATATGCATTTTAGAAAGTGAACTATATGTTAAAATTATATAGGACAGATTAGGAATGGGAGAGACCGAATGCAGTTTACTCAAATTTGGTGATTTTTTTTTTTTGAGGTTACTAACTAGGTTTTCGAAGAGAAGTGAGATGCATTTGAACAGCATTTTAAAAATAGAATTAAAAGGATTATCTCACTAAATACACTCAATTGAGAGTCAGGGAAAAGTCAAAGATGGCGGAGGCATTCAGCTTGCTCTGAGAACCTCTCTAAGAAGAAAAAGGAGACAAAATGTTCGCTTTAGTCAGTTTGGCTACTATAACAAAGTTTCATAAACTGGGTAGCTTATAAACAACAAAAATTTATTTCTTACAGTTCTGGAGGCTGGAAATATAAGATTAAGTTACCAACATGGTAAGATTCTGGTGAGGGCCTTCTAAGTTATAGACTGCCACCTTCTTGTTGTATCCTCACATGGCTGGAACAGTGTGAGCTAATGCTCTGGCATTTTCTTATAAATTCACTAATCTCAATCATGAAGGCTCCATCCTCTTGACTTATTTACCTCCCCAAAGCTCCATCTTCTAATACCATCACATTGGGGGTTAGGATTTCAATATATGAACCTTAAGGGGGCATAACATTCAGTCCATAACAGTGTCCTGTATCTATTCTTGACATTACACCATGTCATCTGATATACATGTTATGATTTTTCAGTGCTAGTCTATACCCAGGTCTCAACCTACGACTGGTAGATCAAGACCTTGTGAAGACCATGTCCACTTCAGTACACAGCTTCTTTGTTTACAATCTGACTAATACTTATAAAAAGGGGACTTTATGTTCTAAGAAATTATATTTTACAAACAACAAATGTCACTTGGATAAGATAAAATTATAACCTAATCAACTTAATACAAAAACAAATAGCCAATCAATCTGGAATACAATGTGTTCAGTTTGAAATGTGGAACAATTCCTAAGTCTAAGGTTTGTGTAATTTTTAAGAGATAATGAAGGACTGTTTAATGTCCTATCTTTTGGATTACTTAGTACCTTGGAATTTGGAATTTGTTACTGGCTTTAATGTTTCTGTGTCTAACCCTGTGCACTGCTGGAAGAGTTTGATTCCACTATGTCTCACACTCTATATGACTGAGTTATCTTTTTAAGTACAGGACTCTGATCTTGAATCCCAGCTGCCAAGTCCACACCCTATGGGGAGAAATCTAGCAAAAGATTCATTTATATATCATTTGAGAGAATCACTTTACAAAATCCTGCCATGCATGTCAAATATCCTCCCACTTCCTAAGAGGTCAAAGGTCTTTAGACAGGGACTCAGAATTGTTTCATCTGTAGAAGCTGTCATTTCTGAAGCAAACGCTTTTGAAGCTTTGAATACCAGTACCTATATCTATTGCTCTTGATCCCTAAGGACCTGAGGAATCAATGATGTTACCTGCATAGTTTGTTAAAGACAGCTTTATAGTTGCTATGCAACCATAATGCTGTATTGAATGACAGTTAATTCTTTTGTAGTCAAAAATTATTTCATTTTCCATAACACATCACATGAGCTCTCTCTTTCTCTGTGCATTTCTATGCATATAAACACATAAAAAGGAAATCTTTTATGATGCAATTTAACATTTCACAAAAATTTATCAGCTACTATGGGAATACCGGCAGGGGAAAAACAGAATTTTGTTATTTAGATTTAGTGTCATCACTGCTGATATTTTTAGTGTTATTATTATGTTATTGGGTTTGGTAATTATTTGGTTTATTTGGTTTATTAATTCATTTTTTTATTTGAATGCATGGCATATATGGGAATATAAAAATACAGAAAATAAAATCATTAGGAGTCCTCAAAATGAAAAATTACTGTGGCTGAAATCACACACACACATACACACGTATATATATTAAGCTGTGCAAAAGTAATTGCGGTTTTGGCATTGCTGACATTTGCCCTTTGATATTGAAATGCATTCTTAAATAAATGAGGTTATGTTATGCTTCATTTTAACTCTCAGTTCTTGCCTTATTTTTTTTTTTTGCTAATGACTTATTACTTGTTTTTTTATATTTATTTTAGACTATGGAAGTGATGTCAGGTAGACAAAAAAAAAAGCAAATTTGAGCAATTTTCTTATTCATGTTCAAAATGGGTCGTAAAGCAGTGGAAACAACCCACAACATCAACAATGCGTCTGGACCAGGAACTGCTAACTAACATACAGTGCAGTGGTGGTTCAAGAAGTTTTGCAAAGGAGATAAGAGCCCTGAAGATGAGAAATGCAGTGGTAGGCCATTGGAAATTGACAACCACCAACTGAGAGCAGTCATCAAAGCTGATCCTCTTACAACTACAGGAGAAGTTACCAAAGAACTCAACGTTGACCATTCTACTGTTGTTTGGCATTTGAAGCAAATTGGAAAGGTGAAAAAGCTCGGTATATGGGTGCCTCGTGAGCTGACCGAAAATAAAAAAAAAAAAAAATCATCATTTTGAAGTGTCATCTTCTCTTAGTGTATGCAACAACAACGAACCACTTCTTGACTGGATTGTGATGTGCGACAAAAAGTGGATTTTATGCAACTGACAACTGTCAACAAACAGCTCAGTGGTTGGAACAAAAAGAAGCTTCAAAGCACTTCCCAAAGCCAAACTTGCATCAAAAAAAGGTCATGGTCACTGTTTGGTGGTCTGCTGCTGGTCCGATCCACCATAGCTTTCTAAATCCCTGTAAAACCATTACATCAATAAGTATATATATGCATACTAATATGTTTTTCAAAATAGAATGATACACCGTTTTGTAAACTGTAATAAGAATATTCTAATCAAATTCATTACTTAACCTTGGGATAGACTTATTTTCTGCCAGAGAACCAAATGAGGGTAATTAAAAATTTTTG
>CAUYSK010076014.1:0-50173 GCA_963575035.1 Avahi laniger
ATTAAGTTGTTTCAGGACTTAGACCCCATCATTTCCTAAATGAATTTGAATTGGCCTGACAAAATTGAAAAATATAAGGCTATAAATTACAAGAGAACATTAAAACCAGTTAAAAGAATAGAAAATGGTTGCTTTTGTGGGCACAGGGAATGGGGAGGGAAGCGAAAGATTCCCTTTTTAAAAAAAAAAAAACAAATCTTATAGAACGCTTTGCCTTTTTTTTTTTTTCTGATACCGAGTCTCACTCTGTTGCCCGAGCTAGAGTGCCGTGGCATCAGCCTAGCTCACAGCAACCTCAAACTCCTGGGCTCAAGCAATCCTTCTGCCTCAGCCTCCCACGTAGCTGGGACTACACGCACGTGCCACCATGCCCGGCTAATTTTTTCTATTTTTAGTTGTTTGGCTAATTTCTTTCTATTTATAGTAGAGATAGGGTCTTGCCCTTGCTCAGGCTGGTCTGGAACTCCTGAGCTCAAACTATCCGCCCGCCTCGGCCTCCCAGAGAGCTAGGATTACAGGCGTGAGCCACCGCGCCTGGCCTGTGAAGACCTTTTAATGAAGAAAAGAGGCTGGGATTCTGAACCACATGGAAGTTTTTCTGAAATTAATTTACAGGTTGTTGAAGCTTTTCACTGTTAATGTAGCGCAGTATGGCGGTTTATCAGTGGTTCTGGATGCGATTATTGGACGTAAGTGCAGGAAGCTGCCAACTGAAGGAGTATTCTTTCTGCTTGTATTGCTGCTTATTCATAGTAGCACAGCAGTTACCCTCAGAAATTGCCTGAAGATGTCTTTACTCTGAAAAATGAAGTCAATCAGGGTGAAATCTGGTATGTGAACCTTTTCCCTGTGCCTGCCAGCAAGTTACTTTGGAGTGGGAGGTGAAAGAGAGTAGAGTAGTTCTTACAAGTGAATATGTAGACTGAGACAGATCTTAACTTTTGGTTTGTTGTGGGCAAAAACAAATTTTTAACTCTATGAAAATATGTTGCTGGATGGTGGAAGTACGCATTTTCAGAATGGAAGCTGGTGATCAACAGTCTTTCAGCTTTCGATACCTAGTTTCATTCCTTCTGCTCCTAATAAAGAAATCACTGACATGTATCATTTTGGTAGGTCAGTCCCAACTTATACCTAGAAAATAGGGTTTGCTTTTGAAAGAAGGAGCAAAAATGTAAACAGAGCAGGCAGGACGTGCATGTTCAGGCTGCCCTTGCTCCTCGTGCTGAGTGTTCGAAGGCCGGGTCGCCCCTCCGACTGGGGAGTCTCCTTGGAAGCTTCTGCTCTGACCTCCTCAGTCAGATGGAGGTTTAAGCCGCTTAGATTACAAATAAATGAACCTTCTGGCATCAAACACTGTACCATTGGCAGCCTCGTGCCTTCATCTCTCATGATGAAATCACCAAAAGGGAATAAAATCACCACATGAATGTAGAAATAGGTTTTCATGGTGTTTTCAATATGCACATTCCATCTGTGAATTGGAGAATGGTGATAATTGTGATGTATAAAATTAGTTCTTGTCCATTCCTAATTGAGCGGTTTTTATATTACTAACAAGGTAAGTTCAGATGAGATAAATCTTCTAGTTGGTGCCGTCAGATCTGCCGCAGTGTGGGCAGCAGTTAATGAGAGGTTGCTGTCATTCGGGGTGTTGCTGAAATCCCTCCGAGTCGTCGAGGCCTGAGCACCAGAGCCGTGTTGCGGGAGAGAGACAGGAACGCAGGAGGCCAGGCTGTGCTGGTGAGGAGCGCTCCGCCCTCGTTGTGGCTGATGGTGTCACCTTCCTGACGTCGGCCTGCCCTTCCCTGGTCACAGAAGAGAGCGGCATTTTCTCTGTGGAAGCTTCTCCATGGTTTCAGCAACTGAAAAGCACCTGCAGGACGACGCACAGGATGGGGGCAAACTGAAGATGAGTCTGCTGGGCTGGGAGGGACACAAGTCTCCGTCCAGGAATGCAGCAGAATTTCAGAGGCCAGAAAAGCCGTATTGCCGAGAATGTACCCAAGAGACCAAGTTTGGGGGCTTTGCTTCTCCTGTTAATGATAAGTGAGATGATCAAGAAAATTCTTTTGCATCCATTTTTTTAATATCAGAAAGAAGGGAGAAAGTCTGGCATTTTACTAAACTTGTTTCAGAGAAAACAGTCCGGTCTGCTGCTGTCTCGGCACCCGAGGGGCCTGCCTGCTGCCAGCAATGCTTTGTAACGCGGAGACTCGACACTTTCTAGCGATGCGTAGAAGCTGTTATGGGAGCACTGAAAGACAGCTTCATAGAATGGGTATTTTTTTAGAGCTCTGCTGGTGGAAGTGCTGTGGTTATTAAAATGGAGAGCAGTTATTTCATATGCCGTATAACTTTTTTGAACATTTTCGAAGTCGTTGATGTTTTTAGCTGTGTGCTTCCAGTGTAGATTTTTGAAAATACTTCAAATGGTGCAAGTACTTTTAAAGGACTATGTATTACTATTAGTTACTTCCCTAGCTGTCATATTTCACTGAACAGAAATCCCGACACAGCACATAGTTCCTGGCCACTGAAAATGCCTTGCCGAGTGCAGTTCCTCAGGACAGCGTCAGCCCCACACCAGAGCTGCCCGGTGGCACCTGCTCTATGCCCCAGACACAGGAGCATTAAGTTGAGGGCCGCGAGGTAACTGAGGAGGACCACGCTCTGGAGGTTGGGGTTGCCTGAGCGTCACAGAGCATCACCGGGTCGGTGGCCAGGCCGCCCTCCTGCCTGCGCCTCACCCCTGAGTCCCGGCTCTGAGGCCTGAGGAAGACGACACGGTTCTCTTCCTCACAGTGCGTTTGAGGAGTAGGTCTGAGTTGCCTTTTTCAGATATGTCTCTGTACGTCTTTACTGGGTTTATCATTTCTTTCAGTTGATCTTCACAAACTCATTTGCTTTTTGCTGCAAAGAATGGCTTCTGGAATAGTAGTTTTATGTAAAAGAGTGATGACTCCCTTGGAACTCCTAAAGATTTAATTTAAGATACCGCTTGGTAACCTCAAACTTTTTAAGTACCGAGTGTGACTGCGTCATGCCGATGGCAGCCACAGGCACAGCCACGCCAGTGTGGCCCACCTGGATGTCCGGAATGTAAACTCGGGTGGCTGCCTGCTGTAGACCAGGGGGTCCCCTCAGCAGACAGCGGCAGCCTCTGATGTGATGGGGATTGGTCTTCAAAAAGATGAGCGAGGGGCCCATTGAAACTCACTTCGTAGGAAGATACGAGAAGAAGAGGCGCCTCTGCGCAAGGGCACCTGCCACCGGCTCTCGCAGAGACGATTTGGGCAGCCAGGGTGGCGAGGCGACGAAGGTCTGAGCACCAGGCTGGGGACTGTCAGCGCTGTCGTGGGAATGATTTATGGAAGCGCTGCTTTGGGCGACATGATCTGGATAGGGAAGAAAAGCTGCCAGGGAGACAGAAAGGAAAGTTAGTTTTAGTGATCTGAGTGTCAGCCTGGACTCAAATATTGTGTTAAAGCTAATAATGTATGAATATATGTATTTTTTATTTTTACCATTCACAATGTGATATTAAAATGTTTCTCTGTTTTCTTCCTCTAGAGTTTACAGATGCTTCCCCAGCAGCGGAAAGCCATAGCTAAGTTCAAGGAGCCAGCCCACGCGTTAGCGTTCCAGCAGAAATTCCACAGGTAGCGGTGCGCTCTGTACTCGCGGTGGTGTGGGCGCGGGGGGGGGGGGCTCTGTGCCGTGCTGTCCCCTGTTGCCGCAGAAGAGCAGCAGGACACAGAGCAAACGGCAAACCTCCTCGTGAGGCAGAGCTGCCCTTCGCCAGGTGGAGAATTAGCCCTTGCTTTGAGTAGATCTCCTCCGCGAAGCTGCCTGCTGCTGGAATAGGCCTTCGTTGGTCAGGATTGGTAAACCGATTGCTGATGTGCAGAGTTACCGTTGATCGTTTCCTTCGGTTTTCACAGGCATATGATAGATTTATCCCACATAAATGTGGCCCTGATCGTGGAGTGACTTCTGGCAGGAGCCCTGACCTCGTGCTGCACACACACTGTGGGATTTCTTCAAGAAAGCTGCCGGCCGGCGCGGAGTCCCCAGGAGCTTAGATCTCTCCGGGCTGTTGTCTAGAGCGCCAGCCAGCCGCAGGGTTGATTGAGAAGAGCTGAACTTACACAGCAAGCTGGAGTTTGGTGTTAGGTTGATTGCTTCAGATTCTGTTGTCACCGCAAAGAACTCCAAGTTTTTTGTTTTCTTTTGTTTTCAAAGTGCTTACGATGCATGTAGACGTTGTTCTTCATGATCTGACTGATCGATCACAGTAACTTAGATTCAGGAAAGAACATTAATGTCACAGATTCCAAGTATTTTCCACAGCAGAGAATATTTGATAATGGTTGCACTTATCTTCAGTGCAGGCTAGAAAAGAGTCTTCTCAACCAAGCTTAGCTTGAGTGGTCTCCTCAGAAAGCCCTCAAAAGGCTCTTGTAAAAGCCTAGGTTAAAATTTGGGTGATTATTGATCGACATTCGCATATCCTGGAAAGCCAGGGTATGAGTGGGGTGGTTGGGAGTGGTGCCAATTGAACGGAGATTCTGCTTCTTGTCAATATTTCTAAAGCGCCAACTGTATGCTCCTAGTCCCGAGGTGAACTGCCCACTTCTTCACACTCTTCCTAGTAAGGCGAGGGTGCTGGCAGGCCCCTGGCGCGGCACAGAGCAGGGTCTGCCGTGCCCTGGAGGTGAAGGAGCAGCCTGAAAGTGGAACAGACCTGTCCAGTTTTTCCTCTCTTTTTAAATGCAGTCCAGGGTGGCGTGTTTGTCTCGCTAGCTCTGCAGTATGTGACCTTCTTTGGGAACCTGGTTATCACTGCTTTGATTGCCCTTTTTTCCCGAAGGCCACTTGAGCAGGGGCTGCACTGTCCTTTATTGGACCTGAGAGTGGGGCGACGCCGTGGCGCCGTCCATGGTGTGTGGCTCGAGGGCGGCTGTCTTCCAGGGACAGCGTGGCCCAGGCTGAGACGTGTCTGTGTCATCGTTGAAACCACTTTTAGTAGTTCTGAGTAGGTTCCCTTAGGTGAGACTTACTCTGCATAAGAAAGCTTAGTAGAGGCTGTTCTGGGCGAACACTGAAAAAAGTGCCTTATTGTCTTCTCATGAAGCGTTTCACTGCTTTGGATACTCTAAAGTGGACGTGAACTATTCGAGCAAATAATACTAGGGCATACTCAGACTTTTTAGCGATGTTTTATACCTGCGGTTTCATGTCACATCTATTAATAGAATTAGGGGATCCAGAAGCCTGTTACCACTCACCGCCTCGAGCGAGTGCGGCCCTCGGGCTGCCAGCCTCCAGAGGAGGGGCTGAGGATGAGGGCACAAGGCTTGTGTCCTCTTGTGTCCACAGTTGAAATTTTATATCTTTTGTCAAATTAAGTTACCAAAACAATATTAAGAACTGGAGAAGAATATTCCAGACCCTGTGAGACTTTCTGTAGCATTGATTCTAAAATGGCATCGTGTGCTTAAGAGAAGCCGCAGGTGGTCGTTGGCGGCTGCTCTTTAGAAACAGCCGGTCCCAGGACGCCACAGGCACCTGCAGGCTGTGCTGGACGCCTACAGCTGCGGTGCCGGCCACCTCTGGTCCAGAAAGCCTCTGACTGGCCTTTGGAAGACGGGCTTGTGAGCCAGCCCTGCCTCACGGTGCCAGCAGGAGGGCATCCACACGACAGGTGCCTGCGCCCGCCCGTCAGTGGGTTCCTCGGCCATCAGTACCCACTGTGTTCACAGGTAGATACGGATGTGTTTGTGTATTTAAAAGGCGTAGTTTATTTATCTCAGTCCACAGAGAGTTGCGTTGAATTGATGAGTTTGGTAGCTTATGGGCTCTAATTTTAAAGAGAACTCCAAACCGCTTAGTGCCCAAGGGTAGTGGGAAGGCTTACCAACTACTTTATTATCAAAAACTTCCTGATGCAATAAAATGAGTTTAACAAATTTTTACCACTTTCTGAAATGATCTGAGTGTGCTGTGGTTTAAAAACCAAAAATCTGCACATAGTCTCTGAGAAGTAGACATGGAAGCACACTTTGCTAGTGTTAGCAGGCCGACCCGGTGTGGGCGCCACTGTTCGCAGCAGGCTTCACGGCTGCTGTAAGGTCTGCTTTTGGTGCCGAGTGTGACGGGGACCGGGAAGGTGTGTGTCTGTAACTGTACACACAAGCTTTCTCTTGGTAGAATGCTCCAGAAAGGCCATCAGCAAAGTCTCCCGGCCTGTCCTAAAGCACCGGTGAGAACAGCCACACGCAGTCCTGCCGCTCCTACTACAAACGACCATTGGAAATGGGCTCTTAGTACCAGACCATCCCAGTAGTAAGAGTCAGTTTCCTTTACGGAAACTACAGAAAAGGGAAGAAGCAGAATTAGAAAGCAACGTTATTCCCATTTTTGTTGCGCTTTGCGCTTCTTGCAGTGAAGTCAGACCGCATAAGCTGAACCCTCGTGGAAGATCTGCTGCAACCATTATCTTTGTTCTTTATTTATCATGCATTTAAAATGAGATGCAGAAGCATTTAGCCTACTATGTAAATATGGACCTTTTAAAATTAAAATGTCATTGGGAATGCTTTCAACTCAGCAACATCTTAGCTATCTGTTAGTTCTTTTGTGTTGTCATATCAAAATTTAATGGATCCAGTTCCATCATTGTTGATGTGTTTGTGTGTATATTCGATTTTTATAAAGATGGTAGTAAGTCAATACATTTATCCTGATCTGTGTATTATTTGTTCACAAAATCAAGAAGCCTAACGGCAGTAAATACCAATATATCTCACAGAGTGAAGCAACAGATAATTATGTGGCACCAAGTCACTTTTCTCTTTCTTTTTGCGTTGCCTTGTTTTGATTTTGTGATGTAATAGCAGCTCACTTAGCCACGTATCTGAACACAGCATTGCATTGCCATCCGTCTGGCCCGTTGTTAAATCCTTATGCTGACACTCTTCTGAAGGATAACTCTCATCTCTTCTTTCCAAGAGAAATTTTGAGGGGTCCCCCCCTCTCAGGACAGGCAGCACCCTGTATAGGTGCCTGCACCCTGCCTTGCTGGAGGAGAGTTTCTGGGTTGGGAGCGGGAAGTGGTTTCATCATAACTGTTTTTAATATGGGTAGTTCTTAGCATGATTTGTAAAGGTCCTGGACAAACCGTTGTTTAAGCTCGGTTCTGTAGCATTTCTGAATTGTGACAGAGCTTAGATCCTGCACCCAGGTTTTTTTTCTGAAATGGCGTTTTGCTAAGTTCTGCAAACAGAAGGCTTTGTTACCGAAGGAGCTGGGAGAAGAGTTTAGTGTGAAGGGGAGGGAGGGGTGGACAGGCCCGGGAGAGGAGCGTCCTGCAGGGTGGGGAAGCTGCCAGCTCAACGCTAACAGTAAACTTCTAGCACGCTGGCCGTGGGGGAGGTCATCTGGTCATGTTGAGAGCTCGCAGGCCAGGGTGCTTGGTGGCAGCCGGGGAGCGTCCGATGGATGAACCTCCCGGGAGCGGGACGGGGGCCACCCTCCCGGGCACCTGCTTGGCTCCTCTTACAGGAGAAACCCGAAGACCCGGAGCCTTCCTCCTAGGATGGGTTTTCGGAACCATCCCTTTTTTGTTTTCTTTTGACTTTTGGTTTTTACTGTTGTTCTGTTTATTTTGTTTTTTATTTCTTTGTCATTTTATTGGGAAGGTAAGCTCGTAGTCCAGGACCCACTTGTTGAAGACAGGTTTTAGTCACATAATCGCACAAAACAAGGGTCTGTGTGTGTGACAGCCGTAGCGTTGTTCCTGGACAGTGCAGAGTCCTGGACACTCCACTTCTCTGTGGCTTCCCCGCCTTTGCCCTCCTGCTGGAGAGAAGAGCTGCCCAGGAGTCAAGAACCACGTCCCAGTGCAGGGTCTGCAGGGCCGGGGTCCCGCTTTTGTGTTGTTCTTCCTCCCTCCTCCTCGGAGGACTCAGCTCTGGCTTCGCATACCCCCTGGGAGACCCTTCTGCCTTCCCTGCATTAAGCTATGACCCCCCTCCTTTTTTTTTTTTTTTGTTTGTTTATTTGGATGGGAGGGAAAAGGGTGGGGGAGAGAGAAAGCTTGGAAGGGATAGTTGGGTCTTTAACATACTGTAAGTGATGGATTCTGAGACGGTTAACGGTTGGGGTGTCGCAGGATAGGAAGGGACTGAGAGAGCCCCCCAGTGAAGGAAGCCACCATAAGTTTAGATGAATTAGGGGTAAAGTTTAGATACTTACTGTATTTAACAAACATTTCTACTGACCTTTTCAACTATTTTTAAAATTTGTGAATTAAGTGTTATTTGGGGCATTTTAAACATGAACTCTCAAGGCATTTAGCCTTGACTTATTATTAAATCCTAAGGATTTTATGTAAGGTTTTTTTGCAACCTATTTAATTTTTATCATTCAAAATACCTAACTTCTTAGGTACATAAACCCATGGTTTTGTGTCCTGGAACCAAAGCAGAACCCACTGATTCATATTGGATCCCAGGTGTACTTGTGGCAGTGTGTGGTTGGAAGGGCCATTTGTCCCACACGCTGTCACCTGTCTCTTCTAGAGGATGTTTTAGATACCTCCACTCTCTCTTTTCTGTGTCATGTTCTGGTAGGAAATCTTTAAATTTTGACGGGTGGATGGAACAGGTATTTTTAGTGAAACGTTTCTTGGGTACTTTTTCCTTTTACTTCTAACCAACTAAAATATACAGAGGTCTTCATGCTTGGTGTTTTGCTTTTTTTTTAGTTTACTAATTTTAAAAGGTATGTAGAAAAATACAGGGCCTTTAAAAAGAAATGTCATGTGGTTTTTTATTTTAATATGTTCTACAGAGTGGACAAGCAGACAGGTACTGTTTTTAATGTATTCTGTATTTAATAATTTAACATACTCTAGAAAGTCAGACTCATGACATTCTCTTAGCATGATTTTCTTTTAAACTACTCTTCATTTTAAGGGCGCAGGTAGTGGAAGTGGATTTTTAAAGGACTTTAGGCTTTATGCATTCTACAGTATTTTCTTAGACTATGTACAATTTTAAAATAGCATACACGCACATGTTTTGCAATCAACCTAAGAGCAATAATCACTCATTTTTATAATCCAGCTTTGCTTTTCACAGGTGTGGGATCCAGAAAGTTTTCCCCTGTGAGGATTTTAACTCTTAGGCTTTAATTCTGCTATTTAATTTTCAGGTATAACGACAACAAAGCACAAAATCTGTTTTTTCATTTTTGAGCTGGTTCTGTTTGTTGGACGTTTCTGTTCTCTTCTTGAGATTGTTCCTTCCGTAACGGGACCACTTGGCCACGCCATGCTCTGGGCTCTCTTCCTCTCCTTCCTCTTCTGTTTTGCTTTCTTGGCTCAGACCCACCCACCCTCCGGACACCGACCTCTCCTTCCATGCTGAGATCCTCCGCTGTCTCTCACTTTCCTGGCTCCCTCGATTTCCGCGCCGCTCTCCCCCCTGCTGCTGCGTCCGGCTGCCGAGGGGCTGCGTCCCTCCTCCGCTTGGTGTTCAGTGCAGAGCGCCACTCTGGGCGGAGGGTGTCTGCAGTGTTTTTGGACTGTGTTTACGACTTGATCACCTCTAAACCTTTGCTTTGACAGGTCTTGACTCACGATTTATTCCTCCAGGTCTGATGGGGAGAATAACGTTTTGATTCTGTTACTTTGCAGTTTGGCTCTGTAGGAGTTGGCGACGCAAAGGTGCCAGCGTCCCCCGGCGTGCGGTTGGCGTGCCATTAATCACCCCTTCTGTTTCTCACTCTCTACTTTTGCAGGCCCTCTTGTGCATGGGTTCAGTGTTAGTAGTAGTGCGCCGCTCATTCCGCTCGGAAGCGATGGCCGTCCGACCTTGTTACTGCTCTCGCCGCCTGTGGCCTCCCGAGCCGTGCTGCGCACGCGCTCTGTGCCGCCTCTGGGTGCAGCTCTGGTGTGGGATGTAGCGCTGTGTTGACTGGGGGTATGTTGAAAGTGCAGAAATGGAGATGACTGGATTGCATTCCCCTGGGTTTGATCTACTTCCTGTTTTCTGCCAAACGCCTGACATTCACGTTTGTGGAAATGGCGTTGCCTTGTTTTACCCCTTGTTCACTTTGTGTTCATGGCCGCGGTAACCTTTTCAGGAATATATGTGAAGAATAGTAGTGACGTAGTTGAAAAGCAAATGTATTGTTGTGTGTATCATTTGTGTGACTTCGTACCAAAAAATGTGTTTGAACTTTATGTAATTTCAAAGGTGTGTTAATAAAGTCTTGCAGTTTCCAAGTCTTGCAGTTTTCTGATTCTGTGGCTCTCGTTTTCTTGCCACTCAGATCTGTCCACACACATCTTCCACGGGTGCACAAGACACTCTC
Source organism: Avahi laniger (assembly GCA_963575035.1). Taxonomy (NCBI): domain Eukaryota; kingdom Metazoa; phylum Chordata; class Mammalia; order Primates; family Indriidae; genus Avahi; species Avahi laniger. Next base: position 10,384 of record CAUYSK010076014.1, read on the forward strand.
CGACCCTCCCTGCAAGGACTGGGGTGGTGGTTTCTCCAAGGGAGGGGACTGTCCCCCAGCCCCTCGGGTTTTCCCTCTGCTGCGGCCTGCGGCTTTGACGCAGGTGTCTGGTTGGCGGGCCGTGAGAAGGTGGGGCGACCTCTTGTCTCATCCACATTCCCCGCTTTGCATGACTCGGAACTGAGCAGACAGTGTCAAAGTATGCTCTGGTTTGTTTTGGGTGGGAGTTTCATCTCCTTTTAAGTTTTTTAAAGCCTTAAGAATAATTTTTACGATTGTTAGAAGAGATTTGTATTCTGACATTGCAATAAAAGACTGAAATGGGAAATCAGTGGGCCATGATGCTGTGCTTCCACCGCCACCCCGCAGGTTGTGTCCTGTGCGGGTCGTGTGAATAGCTGTGATCAGTCCGTACGCTGCCGTGTGTCCATTTTTCATTTAATGTATCATAAGCATTTTTCACGGTTCTGCAACTTGCTCGGAATCCATGGTCTCTTTTTGAAAAAATATTTTTAAGTAAAGCAGCTCTGCTTCCAGGAAACGTTAAAGGAGACATCCAAGGAGAAGGGAACCCAGACGTTCGCACGCCCCTGCAGAGTGACGGGTGGGCCCCCTCCAGCGCGGATCCTCGTGGTGGCATCTGTGTGGGCCTCGGGGGCAGTAGTGAAGGCTCCAGCACTCGCTTCACCCGCAACCCCACGCTTCCCGCCTGCAGAAAGCACCGCTTTTTGCTCTGTGGCTGCCATCCCCTTTTGTCCCCTGAGTTTGATGGGAGGTGTGAGGCTCGCTTGACTGAGCCTCTGTCACCCTGGCGGGAGAGCCTGTGGGCCAGTGGCGATGATGCAGTTAAGCAGATGGGCACGGCAGCTCCCTTCCTGGGCATCCTTGGGGCCCAGCCAGGCCAGCGTGCCGGTCTGACAGCGCCCACTGGGGCAGAGCGCAGCTGTCACTCACCAGCGTCCCCACCCGTGCTGACCCCTTGGGAACGAGCTTCGCAAGGTCGCGGCCGCAGGCTCCCCAGAGCTGGCAGTGAGCCGTCCAGGACCTGAGGCTTGCGGGTCCATTCTAGACGCATTTCCCCCTGCACGATGCACGTTTTAACTCTGGTGACACCGACACAAACGGGTGCCCGCCACAAGCAGGGTGGCCTGCCCAGGGCTCGGTCGTGTTGGCTGCCAGGGAACCTCTTGGCTCAAAAAGCCACCTCCTGTCTCACAAAAAGCTGTGGTTACTTTAAAGCATATATTTTATCACTCTGTTCTCCCCATTTGCAAGTATGAGAAGAAAAATGCCTTAGTGTGGGCCTAAGTAAGGAAAGAAGAAGGCAAGAGAAGGGCTGATTTGGAGGAGCAATGGAAATTGAGAAGGAAATGATGTGTAACAGAAGTTGATGTGTGTGATTAATTTCTCAAATCTGACTTAATAGAATTTTTAAACCTAAATCATAAATTGAAAATGCCATGTGATTAGAGCTAAAAACAATTCTCTTCCATTTAAATGTATATTCCAAGAATAAATCATTCTTTAAAACCTGGCCTTTGCTGTGAGTAATGAGATCTTTAAAAAAGATGGGCAAGAACACCTTGAGGTTTCAGGTAGAAATGAGGGTTCCTTTGAATTTGGGGGACGTTTGTGGTGGCAGCTCCCGTAAAGAAGCCGGAGTCCTTGCACGCCGCTGTTCCCTGACGCGACGCCGGCGCTGCAGGGCCGGGTGTGTCCCTGCTGCAGACACAGGTTTGCGGGTGGTGTGAGCGTAGCCTCGTCTCCCGCCCGGATGCCGCGGTGGACCTGTGAGAGCTCGGCCTCTCCCGTCGACAGGTCCTTCTCTTATTCAGAAACATATTTCCATATTTTGGAAGGGATGACGTATAGCCGAGTCTGAAGGACAAATAAGCGATGGCAGGTTTCTGCGGGGAAAGTGTGCTGAGGAATTGTGGCTCCAAGGAACGGGAGCAGAGAGCCCTGCCGCGGGCCGTGGGCGCAGCTCGCTGTGCTGGGCTTGACCGAAGCAGGGGCCGCCGCGGCTGAGGCTGTGCGCTTGGCGGTAAAGCGTTCTTGCGGACATTTGGTGTGCTGTGGACTGCGACGAGAGGGCGGAGGGGTCGCTGGGCCTCCGTCCTGCCAGAGTGAAGACGTTTGTCCCACTGGCTGCACGGGGCCAGGCTGGGGTTTGAACTCGGCAGGCTGGCCCCAGGCCCTGCCGTCCTCCCTGGACCCTGCGGGGACACGGAAGGGTGGGGATCGCTTGGCACCCTGCCAGTCCCTTGTGGCCTGGTGTCCACCCACCTTTGAGTAAGTTTGCACCTTGGCCAACTGTGGGAGCTGAGGTGTGAGATTTCAACAAGTGTCAGTCTGTGACCTGGGAAAATGGAACCCAGACGTGTCTTAAGCGGCTGTCACAACCCCTGTCCCCCGTCCCACATGTATATATATGTTTATATCGTAAAAGGAAGTGGGAGCTCGGCCCCTTCTCAGCCCACCCGTAGCTTTGTCTCCTCCCTCCGCAGCCCCGGGGTGCGGTGGGCAGGGGTCATCCTGGGAGAGTGGGCCGTGACCCTGGGCCCTTAGGAGACGCAGCCCCTAGTGGCTGAGTTATCTGACCGGCCCGCGGGCTGCGCTGTGTTGTGAGCACGCTCGCTGCACAGGCGACATTTCATCCCCAATAAGCCTCTGGGGCAGGAAGCCCACGGGTGTCCCAGAGCTGTGTGCAGGGGCTGCGCCGGCCTCAGCCTGCCCCACCACCGTGACCATCAGCGTGTGCTTCCCCGTGGTGTGTGGAGCCCAGAGAGCCACCCTGGGAAGCCCTGTGGCGCTCAGAAGCCACACTGCAACGCCGGACGGTACTGAGCGCTCAAGCCTGCAGTTCCAGTCTGGGAAACCTGGGCTCGAATGCAAGCACCTTCAGTGACGAGCAGCTGGGAGGGGCTCCCGTCAGCCCCAGCAAGGACAGGTGGGAGCTCGTCAGACCTCCCCACCTCGTCTTCCCCCCTGTGCCCTTTTCCAGTAAATTCATGATTAAGTGACAGCGCAGCTTGGGAGAGTCCCCCAGAAGGCTCCCTGAGTCCGGGCCCAAGGCTGCCTGTCTGCTCCCCCACACCCTTCAGACCGCCGAGAGGCGCCGGGCCAGTGGCCTCCGAAACTGAGAAACTCAGGTCCCTTAAGCCCCCTCGTAAGCTTTGGACCCGGCTCCGGAAAGCCGGGTGTTTTCAGTCTTAGATCCTGGTAATGTCTTGCCCCTAAAATTTGACAATGGAGACAATGTTTTCTCACCACTAAGAGATAGCAACTAGTGTCTGAAAAGTGTCACCATGTCTCATTCTACTCTTAAAGTGCGGGACGCCTTCCGGGATCACTCAGGGTGGAGGCTTCCTGCCCTGACTCTCCCGTTGCCTACACACGTGCTCGCCAGCACGCAGACTCCGAGACGGTTCTGCGGATCGCCCCTGTCTCTGAGATGGCACTAGCGCCGTCCAGAGCGTTGGGAAGGACCATTCCGATGATGTCATCTGAAGCTTCCTGAGGTTCTCTTTGGATTAATCAAGCAAAAATACTTACTTAGCAAAATTAATAAATTAAAATCCTGGTTCTTAGAAAAAAAAATTTAAAAAGCTAATGAAGAGAAAAAGGAGAAAGTACAAATAAAATAAGAAATGTAAGGGGAGAATTATTGATACAAAGGACTTTTTATTGTGCTAAAAATATGCATAACATCAAATTTACAATCTTAACTATTTAAAGTGCACGGTTCTCTCTGTGGTACTACGTACACTCACATGACTGTGCAGAGGAATTCTAGGGAACATGAGAGACCAGATACAACTGCTGCTACTTAAATTGTTTCAAAACATGTAAAAATGAAACAAAGTTTCACATCTTTCTTATGAAGCAAATATATCATTGGCATTTAAAGCTGAAAGAGCACAGGAAAAGAAAATTACCCACAAATAATATTTATGAACATCAATGCAAAAATTCCTAAGTAAAATGTCAGTGAACCGAAGACTGCATTAAGAAACACAACATTGAGAAAATAATTCACCATGACCAAGTGAAATTTATCCCACAACAGGGTGGTTCAGTATCAGGAAATCTATTAATATAATTCACAATATTAATGGGTATAAGAAGAAAAATTGTATTATTATATCTGAAAAAATCCTTTTCCAAAATTCAACTCCCATTTCTAATAAGAACTTTGAGGAATATAGGAATAGACGGGTCCTTCCTTAACATGATGAAGTACACACACCCTGAATCCTAAAGGTGAGACAGACAACTCACGTGGAGAGAGGACATGGCCTTGGACCCTACGAAAAGATGTTCGACTTCACTCACGGGAAGAAGATGCGCGTGGGCGACATTTCCCACTGCGCACGAGGCAGAGAGCGCAGAGCCGGGACGCCCCGTCCGCAAGTCTGTGGCAACAGGCTGGGAGGAGGCGAAATCTAACCAGACCACTGTGCACTGCCCTGCAGGATTCAGCCTCACGTAAATCCTCCAACGACATAAAAACACTCATTCATGGAGTTATGCACTGCAGCAGCGATTGCAAAGCGTTGAAAACTGCCCAAGTGCCGAAACCCAGCAGACTGGTCGAATGAATCACGGTTCGCGCATATGCGGCGGCGTTCCCTGCGGCTGTGTGAGAGAACTGGATGATCTTCGTGCCCGAAGTGATCTGGTTTCCAGGATAGACTGTTGAGGGGGGAAAGGGCTGATGGCAGCAGTCCAGGTGGCGTGGACAAAAGAGTGTGCCTGTGGGGAGGGCACATTGGAGTGATCGGGAGAATCAGACAGGGCACTGTAGGTAGGTAGGAGCGCGGTGTCAATACGCAAGTCCTTGCGTCTGGTCACCGTGCTGAGTACACAGCGTCCTTGCGCTTAGGAGGTAGACATTGAAATACCGAAGGATCAAGGGGTACAGTATATTCCACAAATTCTCAGTTGGTTTGGGAAAATTATATAGCCATGAGTGAGGAGGGAGAGAGACTGATAAACCATATTTTAAAAAGTGCTCTCTTGCGGGTCACAGAACCAGTGAGCACACACTCTCATGTGAGATGTCTCCGTGATGAACACAGCAGCCCCCCAGCCCTGCTCCCAGAGTCTGGTTTTGTGGATCTGAGATGGGGTCCAGGGATTCCGTGTTTGGCCAGCACCCCGCATAGCTTGCTGCTTAAACTGCAGCCCTCGGGAGACTGAGATGACGTCCTGGGAATAGCCACGCTGGGCCCCAGAATATCAGTGGGCATGAAACAAACACCATGTGGCCTGGTGTGATCTGAGACCGAGTTCTGATGGGGAGAAGGCGTGGGGGTTTTGAAATGGCTCAGAAGCATTTTATGCTTCTCCCGTGGAGAGATGGGGGCCCCTTTCGCCTCCCCCGAGTCTGGTGGGCTCGTGACTGCTCCGACCGGCAGAACACAGCAAGAGGATCGGAGTCCCCAGGCGGTTTGACCGCTTCCCCTTCATCCTGCTGGTGAGGGTGGGAGTCGGCCCCTCGGTTCTGGGACACCTGACAGTTAAGTCGCAGATGCTCGCCGCCACGGAGGTCAGCGCACGCATGCAGTGCCCACGGGTGCACTTGTTTCCTAACCAAGGACCACGGACTGGGCAGCTTAAGCAGCAGAAGTTTCTGGAGCCTGGAGTCGGAGATCAGGTGTCAGCGGGTGCGCCTTGTACAGACAGGAGGGGAGCGAGGCCAGGCCTGTCCTCAGCCCTGGCGGTGCTTGCGTGGCTCTGCCTGGGAAGGGCCGGGTCTGCCTGAGCCCGTGTGTGCAGCTGCCCACCAGAGGGTGCTCTAAAACCAGGGATGGGCTGGAGAGGGCTTCGCTGCCTCAGAGGGGAAACGGGAGGCAGGAGCGAAGGGGCCTCCAGGCTGCCCCCCTCGGCTGCCCTCCAAGGGGTCCTGCCCAGGAAGGAGGGGTGCCCGGACGGAGCCAGCTGTGTCCAGGGAGGTTCCAGCCCAGTTCCCTGCCGTCCTCACGGTTTGGAGGGGGCTGACCTGGGATCCGAGATGATGCAGCCACTGGAATCTTTAAGTTTCAGAACCCAGGGCTCCGGGCAGTGCCAGCCACTGGTGCACCCTCCCTCCCCATTTCCCCAGGGGAGCAGACCCCTTTGCTAGAATGCGGTGGCTCTAGAGGGCTGCCTCTGTCTTTGATGGCACGCTCCGACAGGCCAGAGGGACAAAATCGACCCCTACAGAAGGGGAGGCCGGCCCTGGGGGACCGCAAGCCACTGGCCCCCGTGCTCGCTGGCAGATGTCTCCTCCAAGCCTCTGTCCCTTCCCTGCCACCCAGCACCTGCCCAGCTCTCCTGGGCGGGCCGACCGTGGCCATGTGTCCCCGTCTCCACCAGGTGCGAGCGAGGCCACAGCCTTCCCCTGGCATAGAGCACTATGGATGGGGGAGAGATGCTGGGAGGACGTCCTCAGTGGTGGCTGGAATTCCTGTCACCGCCGAGTGTGAGAGCAACCAGCGGTGGCAGTTAGCAGAGTGAGCGTCCACTGACAGATGACGCGCGGGCTGCGGGCCCTGCCGGGCTCTCAGGGAAGGTGTCAGCTGTGACGAGCCCACACTGCTTAGACGAATGGACGCGTTGACCGGCTGTGCAGACTGGGCGCCTGTCCCTTTCCAGTCCCTGTGTCCTTGGCTTTGGAGGCATCTGTGCCCTCGGAGCTCTGCCCATGACTCACTCCTGCCGTGCAGGTCGATTTGGGCCGAGTCACAACCCAGGACAGAGCCGCGTTCAGAGTGACGCTGGGCGAAGCCCATCTGTGCCGAGGCCTTGATTCCACTGGGGCAAGAAGTGGGAGCCCAGCCGAGCGCCCCGAAACGCCACCTTGCCCCGATGACTGTGGTCGGGAAGAAATGCTTCCCTCCCCATTCATCCAATGCCCTCCGCGGGCGCTCCCACGGCGCAGGGCCTGGCCTGCCCGAGAGGCCGAGCCATTCCGGGACAAAGAGCCACTTCGACGGCGCGGCTTAACCAAGCTGAGGACACCGGCACTGGCTGGACCAGGTGTGGGGCCTCCGCCTGCCTTGCTGGGGACATCGCCGGCCTTGGGGCACATCTGAGACCAGTGCTCGAGGAGGTGCCTTGGGACAATGCGCACTCTGTCCATCAGGGAGAATATTTGAGAAACACCTCTCTGGGCACTGGCTTTGAGCCCGGGGAGGCCAGGCTCACTGCTCCGTGGACACTCGACCTCACTCCTTTTCACCCCAAACTCTGCGAGATCCTTCCCCACGTGACTCTGATCACTCAGAAGAGTTAAAATCACCATCAGTGGGTGAGGACTCACTATCGATGCAGGTGGTCCTTTGAAAAACGCACTACAGGTTTCAGAAGTGACGGCGAAGCGGGACCCCTGGGTCTCGGGATTTCTGCTCGGCCAGCCCGAGGCAGCTGCTCCCGGAGTTACAGTGACCGGGAGGACACCAGGACGGATTCAGAAGTGAAGAGAAATAAGATGAGCAATTTCTTAAATGTTTTCCAGTTGAAATACTTTGTTTTTGTTTACAAAGTACGGAATCGCCATTGAGGCAATCTGGAGCATCGAGATGAGAAAGGGCGCGAGGAAGCCACCGGCACCCCCCAGAGCGCGGCCGAGGCCGTGGACGCCCACACGCGCGCTCGAGTAGGGTCGAGGCACCTCATGTTTTGGAACCGGCTGTTTTCCAGGGTGTGTCATGTTGTGAATATTTGCTCACTGGGTGAATATTCGTCAGTGTGTCGTCTTGCACGGCTGAATAGCGACTCCTCGTGATTGCATCGCACTTTCCGCAACCGCTTCCGTAGCGACGGACACTCAGGCTCTGCCCGAATTCACCGCATCGCAGGCAGCATCGTGGGGAACGTGTAAGTAGCTGTGTCGTGTGCAAATCCACAGTCGTTTCCTTGGTATAAATCCCAGTGAAGTGGAATTCCTGAGTCAATGAATACATAAAGTGCCACGGCTTTGATAACTTATCCCCACTTGTGAAAAAAAGATAAATCGATTTCCACTCCGTCTAACCCCCAGGTTAGGAGAATGGCCACTCTCGATCCAGGCCAACCCCAAATGTGACCGCGTTTTACGAGCCCTGTCCTCCTCCTGTTGCTCCCAGCATTCATTGTGCAGGGGCTCCAGGGGGGCCGGAACCGTGTCAGGTGGAACCTAGGGGCTGGGGGGAGGTGGGCGCAGGGGGGCAAGGCGGGGAGCGAGGGCCGGGAGAGCTGGGCCTGGGGCCTGCCCCCCGCCGCCCTGGGTGGCGCAAGGACCCAGGCAAAGCAGCGGGCCTGGCCCCGCCCTCAGCCGGGCGACTGGAAAAGCCACTCACTTTCTGAAAGTTTAGCTTTCTCATCTGAGTGATGAGGAGACCCCGTCCGCCCTCCGGAAAACCAGAAGGGTCGCGAGAAGCATGATCGGAGGAGAGACAGAAATCTCTCGATCGTTTCGTGTCGACAGTCCGCTTCTTCCGTGTAGACCCTAAGAAACCAGGAAGAAGAGCGCGTGGATTCCCTGCGACCCTCCTTTCCTTGGAGCCCGGGCCCGGCCTGTCGCCGCAGCGCCTCACGGATGCTCCTCATGGGTGCCGTCCGCCATCTTACCGTCGGAGCAAAACTGGGCGCCAGCCCCCCACTCGCACCCGAGCACAAAGAGAAGCCCCGCCTGCTCAGGGCTGGGGAGCCGGGGCTGCCCAGGGAAAGGCGCGTCCTTGGCCGCGGCGGCCACAGCTCACCGCACTGTCCTGGGAGCGCCCCTCATCTCAGAGACACATGTGGCATTCCGGTGGTAACGCGAAGGTCCTGCCCCGAGGGCGAGTGTCTGTGCTCTCAGCTGCTTCTCGCTGCGCAAAGAACGCGGCTCTTTTCTCGCTCCCTGAATTTGGGTGCACGAGGTGAGGCGCGGCTGGAAGTGCCCGTTCCAGCTCAGCTCCAGGCTGGTCCTAAAATACCACCCAGTGTGGACAGAGACGTTCGGCCTGAAGTCCCCGCACTAGGCCCCCGCCCTTCTCCCCACATGGCTTCGGCCCTGCCCGTCCCTGTCCCTCTTACACGCTCACACGCACTCACACACACACACACACACACATTCACTTACACACACACACACACACATTCACCTACACACACACACCCCCTACACACACACATACACATTCACTTACACACACACACTCACACCCAGATGCACTCACACAGACACGCAAACACTCTCACACTCGTACACAGACACACACGCACTCCAGCCATCTCCTCGGACACTTCACCCAGAGGCCCAGGTGGTGACCTGGGGTTCGGTGTCTCTGGCTTGGGCCGGAGGTGGTCAGCGCCTGGCCTCTCCTGGGAGCACCCTGGGCCCGGCCTGCCCCTCCAGGGTGCAGGGGCGCAGGAGGGGCCGGGGAGCAGCCGGGAGAGCTGCTCCGAGGCCTGTAAGAACCGGGGCTCCTGCGAAGTGCGGGGCAGGCAGGGCAAGGAGAGCCCTGGGCCCTGCCGGGCACAGGGCTGGCACCAGAGAGCCAGGCGGGCCTGCCCGGTCTGGAAGGTCCACCCGGAAGAAGCCACCTGGAGCTGCTCACGCAGCAGAGGCCTGCCGCCTGCTGTCTGGCACACTTGCAGACAGAAGTATTTTTAAACCCGGTTCCCTGACCTAAAAAGGGTGTTTTCGACTGAACACCTAGCCTTTGAGAACTGACACCGGGGTGCTGCCTATAAATAGCTCGGCTCGCCGGGAAGGTAGCTGGCTGCTGAGGCGTCGGGGACGGCTTGGGCCTGTGGGGGTATCTGGGGGACCCGAGGCAGCTGCCGGCCATGGCTGGGCCCCAGCACCGGGAGACCCCGCCTGGAGGCCGCCTCCACCCTGACTGGGCGTCCGCGGGAGGCACCCAGACACCACAGTCTGGGCCGCGAGGGGCTGCGGGACAGGGCGGCAGGCAGGCCCCGAGCCCCACGCGCCACGTGACGACTAGGGTGGATCCACGTGTGTTAAAATAAGTTCATTCTCTTGTGTCCTGAAATCATGCTCCTTATGTTAAATTAGGGAATATAGCAGATCGATCGAATTTATCGATACTTTTAAGGCCACCGGTGTCCCATGTGAGTGGGTGTGTCGCCACATTCCAGCTGAGAGCTCGGCAGGCCGCACGCCTTTTGGATGCTCTGCCGCGGGGCCGTTCCCACGCGTTACTCTCCACAGCTGTGATCACTGCCTGACTGGGTCACACGCCCCGGGCAGCCTTCCTCCAGCCCCGCCCGGAGTCCCGGCGCATCTCAGTCTCTTTCCCGCTCTCCTCTCCTCCGATTCCCCGTTTGATTCTCAGCCTGGAACTCACTTTCCTTCCCTCCTCCCTCCTTCCAGCCCCTGCTCCTGTTAGCTCCAGACTCCCGGTGGAGGGAGGAAGGTTCCAGTGCCTGGAAGGGACAGAGGCTGAGCCAGGTGGGAGGGGCGTGGGCCTGGCAGGCTGGCCCCAGCTCCGCAGGAGGGAGGGGTGAGCCCTGCGGCCTCCCCGCTGCTGCGCCGTCCTCTCATCTGCTGCGCCCCGGGGTGCAGCGCAGCGACTCTTAAACTGCTCCCGCCCACTGGCAGGCCCTGAAACCAGGTAGGCTCCCGATGTGGATACACAGAGTCCCGGAGCGAACGGCAGGTGGTGAGGGGAAACGTGCTTTGTGACGCGTTGGCTTCAGAGAGGTGCAGCTACCAGGCTCGGGTGAAACGTGCGTCTCGCCAGGGATGCTACACGGGGCCATCGTGACACACGGTCACAGAGAACTCTGCAGAACACGCATTCCTGACATTCTGTAGGCACCCTTCTATTAGATTTTAATTTCCAAAACTTCTTTGCCACCCTGCCTGGGCTGGGACCCCTCAAGGCACCGGGACCTTGCCGAGCCGTCCGGGACAGCCATCTGTGTCTCGCCAGCCCTGCTCCCAAGTAGCCGCCCTGAGGGTCAGCCGAGGCCTCCGCCCTGTTTCCGGCTGTCCCCTGGGGTTCCCGTATCCTGCAGAACGCTTTCTTCCCGGGCTTTAACCACATAGGACACAAGCTGTCCTCTCGAGCAAACACTCTTACCGTTCCGTCACCGCGGCCCCTGGGTTGTGGTGTCCCCATCTTTGTCCTCTGAGTGCAGGCAGCCAGCCCTCAGCCTCCTTGTCTTGGGAACTTCTGTCAGTTCTGCCGAGATCGCATTTCTGGAAGTGGAGAGATGGTACCCCGGGTGGCCGGGCACCTGGGCCATGTCCCCCCACCCCGTGTGTCCCTGTGCACCTGCCTCAGGTCTGTCTCCCGTCTGCACAGCGGGACACTCACAGTGCCCTCCATGGCGGCCTCATGGGCCGTGACCACGGGGGTTCCAGCGTTTGCAGCAATGACCAGACGTGGAGGAGGTCTTTGCCCTCTGCCCTCAGTAGTCTTACTGCTATTTCTAGATCTTTCTGCGTCCTTCTTTTGTCCTGACTGCCAGTATGGTCGCCTTGAACCTCTTGGGCTCCTTCCCTGGGGCCTCCTGCTGAGGCCGGCGCTGGCTATAGGACTTGGGCAGGACTCCGTGGCAGAGCCTGTCCTCTCAGGGGGCCTAGAAGCTGCACTGCTCTCCAGGGGACTCTCCCTCCCCTCCTGGTCCTCTCTGAGGCTCCTTCAAGGAGCACCTGTGACCAGGCCCTCTTTGTAAAGGATCCGTGATGCTTGTTTGGCCCAGGCTCACTGGACAGTCTTGCTGGGGTCCAGGACCCCTTGGCCAGGCTGTGGCCACAGCCACCTTCCCTTCAGGAGGGCAGAGCCTTGCCGGCTCTAAGGAGTCCTCCCTCCATCATGGTGCCTGGGGTGAGTGGGGGCTCATGGTAGGTGCCACCCCACCCAGCACCCCACCTTCATGGGAGAGCGGGCCTGCGGAGAGAGGGGAGGACCCAGATGTGCACCTGCCCCTGCGCCAGCCCCACCCCACTGCCCCTCTGCATGGTGGACCAGCTGGCCCAGCACTGCAGGAGGACCGCAAGAGCCCCGGGGACGGAGACCACCGGGAGAGACTGGCCCACACCCCTGGGGAGCTGCCCTTGGACTGCAGACGCAGCCTCCTGCTCCAGGGGAGCCCTGGGGACCGACGCACAGCGCCACAAGGCAGAGACGCGCCTGGAGCCCGCCTTCCCCCAGGTGCAGATGCCGAGGGTGGATGGGCTCAGATGTACACACCTGGGGTGGGTGGGCAGCCGCTGCCCTCACCGTGTGGAACGCGGGCTCTGCAGCACAGCCCTGGGGGGAGCCAGCCTGAGGATGCCCTAGTGGGAACCTTTGGGACGGGGCCTGGACGATGGCCCAGGCTCACTTCACCCTCGGAGGCCCGGGGCCCTGGAGATGACGAACAGCAGGAAGAACAAATATGCTCCATGGAGCAGACACAAGCAGGTGCAGCAGTGCTTTGGTCCCCCGTCTTGAGTGACTGCTCGGATGGTCTTTCTGAAATGGCAATTACCAAATTTCCACAGCCCCTCCTGGCCTCCCGCCCTCTGCCCGCTGAGCGCCGGCTCTGTTGGGTCCTGCCTGTCGGATGGGCAGCGCCAAGCTGGGGAGACGGGCAGAGTCCTGGCTGGGGGCTGCAGCTGGGACTGGGATGACCTGGGCCGGCAGGTGGACAGGTCTGGCCTGGGGCCTTGGGGCGTCTGGCAGAGACAGAGGGTTTGTGTTGCTGCCTTCGGACTACAGGCTCTGGAAGCGAACCCATGGGCAATGCTGAGGTCTGGAGGAAGGAAATTTCCCAGCTGGGATGGGGCTGGCGTCCAGGGGTGGGGCGTGGTTTCCCCAGGAAGCCAACGCATAGGCCTTCACCTGGGCGGGAGGATTCCACCTAGAAATTGAGCTCTGGTGTGCAGGGCGATTTTTTTCCCTTTGATTTCTGGCAAAATATCTCTTCTAATTGATCTTCAGTTTTCTAATTTCTCAATGTCTTTTAAACCAGTTTCCCCCGTCTGGATGCACAGCTGCCTTCATCCTGAAAACCAAGGAAGTCATTGAAACAGAACCTTCCATAGCAGTTTGCAAGCCTCCTTTTAATGGGAACCAGCACCCTTTTGTACAGTATAATGTGGATTACTAATTCCTTTCCTTAATTTGAGCAAATCCAGCTCAAAGAAGAAAAGAAAGCTATCTCCAAATCCCAGACTTCCTATTTCTCACCGTGGACTGATTTTCACAGACCAGGGGAATGAACGCTGCGCGGCTCCCTGTAACTGTGTTTGTGTCTCCCGGGGTCCAGGCCTCTCCTGCACAGGAGTTCTTCTCAGGTAGCCCACACCGGTCAGCGTGCAAGCTTGCTGTCACCCCCACCCCCCAGGTGGAGTTGGCTGCCCACTGGTCTTCTTGGATCCGTTAGCCTCCAGAGGTCCCCTATGGCTCCCAGTGGGCAATCCTTTGACTTCTAGATGGAAAACATGCTGAAATGGTCAACAGCCTGCTGTTCCAGCTCCTTCCCCAGCCCCTGGCCCCCAGCGCCAAGCCTGATTTCAATTGTTAGCCCCAGAAAGAAGGCTGGCAAGCTTCCTCTGCACAGAGCCAGAGAGTGGGCATCCCAGGCGGGCAGGCCAGGCGCGCGCAGCTGCAGCTACTCTGTGGGCCTCACGCACAGGCCGCCCAGATGACCCTCGAGTGAATGAGCCCGGCGTGTTCCAATGGAACTTTAGGGATGGCCACTGAAATTTGAGTTTCTATAATTTTCATGTGTCAGGATATATTACTATTCTTTAGAAATTTTTGTTTTCAAACATTGAAAAATGCACTACACAATCTCAGCTCATGGGCTGTGTGAAAACGAGCCGGCCTCCAGGCGAGGTTTGTCCTGGAGGCCGGAATTCACCCACACCTGTCCGGGAACACTCCGGGCCGAGTGTCCGCCAAAGGTACGTCTCAGGGCGTGTTCTGTGATTTGTTCCGAAGAACTCATATGGAAGTCACTTCTCTGGGCTTCTTGACCCCCGAGAACGGATCGTGCGTGTGGAAGGGTGGACAGACAGCTTTTCTTCGTCCTCAGAGAGCCCCGAGGAAGCGCTAGCTCCTCAGACACCTGCTCGCCTTCCGGCAGGCGCGATGTTGCCTTCTTGGCAAATCCTATGTGTCACCAGCGTTCTTGCATGTCCGCCCCATGTTTCCCGTGCTGGGGCTGCTGACAGAACGGGGACTCAACCCGCAGAGGGGACCTCCGTCAAATCCATCAGACAGGTGAGCCCTGGGCCCAGGCGAAAACCCCCACAGCTCAAGTCCCGCCCGTGGAGAGGTCCGAGCCTGCACCTCCACCCAGACGTTTCTTTCTCATTGCTCGGGACACGCAGATGACAGTATGGGATAGGAATTCTGCCACATAACAGACATTGCAGAAAGTCTCTGTAATTTCTTTAATTATTCAAACAATAAAGCACAAGATAACAGTTTCAAGTACATTCTGACACACATTTTTGACAGGAGTAGATATGCATTTAGTCATGGGGGCTGGCAGCGACCACCACGCATACATTTTGCACAAACTCTTGGCACCGTCAGCCCCGAGGATGAGGAGTGGGTGTCCCATCGGGGGAGACGTGCACTGTCTTCACACCCTGTATTTAGTTTCTCTACGCAGTGGCTTCCTTTCCTTGCCTGTGAAAAGGGGAATTCGTAATAGAAAGCTGTGGAAAGACCTCAAAAAGAGGGCCCAGGAGGGCAGGGCCCGGCGTCTAGGAGCCTGGTGCTCCTTCTCAGGGAAGCTGTGCCGCAAGGTGCCCTCACTCACCGCCAGCAGCTCCGCACTGCGCCGTGGGCACCCGTGGGCTTGGTTAGCGCCCGACTCCTCTCTCTGACCACTGGGCCGCACGCTTATCCGTCAGGGGGCTCGGCACAACCAGAGGAGCCGGTGTGCCTGTTGACCAACTTAGAGCCAGACTCCCCGCGATTGCAAACACCAGCCTCGAACCTGCTAACCACCTGGAAGACCAGAGCAAAGTCTTTGACAGACAGAAACTGAGGACTGCGCCTGCCTGGAGAGCCCGGCCCTGCCACAGGACACAGAGGCCAAGCCACCTGCCCAGCGCCGTCCACCTGGGCACACAGCTTCCTGGGAAGGCCACTCGCAGCCAGACCCTTAGCACAGAAGCCCCTCAGGCAGCAGCGTTTCTCGCTGCGGATGCCGCGCAGGCCCAGCCTCAGGAGCCAGCACGCGGGTAGGACTGAGGTCTGCTCCATCCTGCTCCCTAAACCTGGCCCTCCTCCCACGCAGGCTCAACCTTCTAGGAGGCCCCAAGCCCGTGTATCTTGGCCCTTCAAAGCCCAGCCTGCTCAGATACTGCAGGCCAAAGCATGAAGCACGGCAGTCACCTTCAACAAGCCAAACAACGGGAGTGGTCCAGCGCCTAGCCCCCGATGATGGCTGAGGACTGAGGCCCTCGTGGCCAAACCTGTGAGGCAGCACGAAGCTTGGAGGAAGCTTCTCCCGACTCAGCCGACATCAGGCGCCCACCACTGGGTGCACACTCAAGTAGGGCTGTGCCCTAACAACCACACCAGCAGACAAATTGGATTTGGAGACACCCGCGTGGCCCAAAGACCCTGGCAGCCTGACATTCCAGCGACTGGCGCACAGGAGCAGGTGGAGAATGCACGTTCCACAGTGGGCTTGCCACTTGGACTCGGGGGAAGCCTCACGAGAAGAGGGTGGGAGGTTCAGAGAAGATCAACACCTGGCCCTCTCCTCTGGGAGACCCTTTCTGGAAAGGACACAACAGAAGGACCTCAGAAAGCAGCAACGACCTCCTCCCTACAGATCAGAGACAGCAAGACCAGGGACAGGCACGAGGTCCACCCAACAATCACACAGTGGGCCCCCAGGGCCCCCTCCTCTCGCCAACAACTTAGGCTTTGCCAGTGAAGGAGTGGCAGTGGGGGACAGAACGCCCCCCCGCATACCTCACCCCCAAACTGTGGGAGTGTAGGAAGAACCTCACACAATAAATACCAACAGAGCTGAGGTTTCTCCAGTGATGAGAATAAAGTTGATTGTTTACCTACTCTGGTTACCTACGTAAGTCAATCTGAATTCACAGTATAAGCAACACATCTGAACAGAACACTGGGACGCCCGTCAGCACCGGGCGTCCCAAACAGAGAAGCCAAAAAAGAAAAGAAAAAGGGCTGCGACAGGAGTTCTTAGTTATTATATACTAACCAGTCTGTGCGTGGCACATTTTATTTCTATAAAACTATTACAAAATATTCAAAAATACATTTTAGTAAATTTACAGCAGTTATTTCTCAATTTATTAATGCAAAAACATCCTTTGTTTTTCTCTGTACAAACTACAGGCTCCATCCTTGTGGGCTCATCACTATGTGCACTTTTAAAAAATATTTTCTAATAAATTCTTTGAAGTTAAAAATAACAGAGTTCTTCCAGTTTGTCAAAAAAAAAAAAATGTGTGTGTGTGCGTGTGTAACAGTCTTGGCTTCCAGAATGTGGCCAAAATGGTGATTACAAAGCAAAGACTAAAGCAGAAATGCGGTACAGGAGCTGGCTGTGATGCCGGAAACTAGTTAAATTAAAATAATATATTTTCATATTTTACACTATTTCAAAAAATGAAATGTAATTCAGTTAAGTATTGATCTCTCAAAAATCTAATTTACAATTCTGTGTATAAAAATATAATTTGTGGACCCCCACGAAGCACGTCTGAGTTTACGCTTGCGGAAAAGCAGGAGCGGGGCGAGGCGGAATGCGCAGTCCAGGGTTTGCTTCGGCACAGGGCGAGGGACGTAGAAAAATAGACTCTGGGCAGGTTGCTTGCCGCACAAAATAATCTCCCCCTGTGAGTACGGTCCACGTGAGAATAATAAATTACCCAAGAAACAAACTATTTAAGGCTCTTGAAGGTCCGGTTCATATTATTTAAAACATCTATTCATACCAAACAAATAAATAGCCAGGAGAGGAGAAAAAATAACCAAAATAAAACAATAACCAAAAAATTCAAAAAATATATATAAACTAAACGCAACAACAAAACTTCCCGGGGTCTTTGTTTCCTTATAGTCTACTTTGGACTGTCCTACTTTATTATTATCATTAATTATTATTATAGTGAGTCTCGTTCCGTGCGCTTTCTCCGTGTGTCTCTGGCCGATGCCGCGGCTTCCCCAGGCCCGGCCCGCGCCCCGCCCTGGGCTCAGCTGGACGTGACGGCCATGCCGAGCGGGTGCAGGGCCTCGCTGTCCAAAAGCCAGGTGCCTATTTGGTAGAGCAGCTGCGAGTACCAGTGGACGCCCGCGGCTCCCGGTGCGTCGGGCTCCCCTGGCGCGGGCGCGGGCACTCGGCCGCCCCCGCCGTCGCCGTCCCCGCCGCGGCCCGAGCGCGCGGGCGCCAGCGCGGCCAGGAGCGCGTGCGCCAGGCGGAAGGGCGCGAAGGCCCGGTGCGCCCAGCCGTGCTCCTCGATGACCGCGTAGCACGAGGCCAGCACCCGGTTGATGAGGATGGTGCCCTGGGCCGTGAGCGGCGCGTACGCGCCCGCGGCCTCCTCGCGCAGCGTCACGCTGTGCACGGCGGCCGGCAGCAGCCGGCGGTCCCCGTCGCGCTCGGCCACCACGTACACGCGCTGGCCGGGGCGCACGCGGCTGGCGAAGAGCGCCCGGCGCCCCAGCGCGCCCCCCGGCGGCGGCCCCGCGCCCGACGGCGCCTCGGGCTCCGCGGCGGCCGAGTCGTTGAGCGGCGCGACGAAGAGCAGGTGCGCGGCCGTGAGCAGCAGGCGCTCGCGCGGCTCCCGCGTCTCGATCACGTAGAAGACCTTCTTGGCCCGGTCGTCGCGGTCCAGGAAGGTGAGGAAGTCGCTGTAGAGCAGCCGCCCCTGGTCGTCCGCGGCCAGCACGCGGTCCCCGGGGCGCAAGTCCTTCACCAGCTTGGTGCCGCCCTGCTCCAGATGCACCGTGGCCGAGCCCGGGAAGCAGCCGCCCGACTTGGCCGCCACCGAGTTCTCTGCGGGAGAGCAGAAGGGAGAGAAGAGGGGACAGGCTGTTGAGTTCCGAGAGGGAGGCGTGTCTGGGGCGGAGGGGTGCGCGCTTGGTGCCCCGCGCGCCTAGGCCCGGTGCGCGCGGCGCGGGGGTGGGGCGAGTCCAGGCGGGTCCGCGCAGACCTCCCTCCCCCAGCCCCGCCGCCTCAGTGACACAATTCCAAGGCAGTCGCATTCCTTAACGACTCTCCAAGATGGGGCGGGCGGAGGCAAAGGGTGGCTGGCGTTTCCGCGGGAGGCCGGTTCCCCTCCTTCCCTTCCGCCTTCCTCCAGCCCCATCCCCCGCTCGGCACACACCCAGCCTGTCGCGAAGCCAGAAGCGTATTTGCTCTCCACTTGGATTCCTCGGGACGCCTCCCTGGGCCCCCGCGGGCGCCAGGGGCGCCTCCTTTCCTCCCGCCCCGACGCGGGGCGCAGCGCCTCCTCGTGCGCTCCGCACCGGCTGCTCCGCAAGCCCCGCGCCCGCCCGCCCGGGCCCCGTTCGGGCCCTGCTCGGGCCTTGGTGTTGGCCTGGGGAGGGGCGGGGCGGGGAGTGAAAAGTAGCTGTAGGAGTTGTAGCAACTGGACAAACATTCCCCAGAATGGGCCGAGGTGTGAAAATCCCAGGCTTGTGTAGATTTTCTAATTAAAATCCAATAAAGGGCCCGGCATTGTCATTGTGATTTCTGGGATAAATAGGAGGCACTCTTGGGAGGGGGGACACTTCCATTTCTCCCCTCCCCTTTCTCAGCTCTCTCTCCGGCTTGCGGGCCGCCCCCCCTATTTGCTCAGGTGCAGCCCCCGCCCCGCGTGCAATTCACACACGGGCTCTCCAGCAGCCGGGCCTCACAGCGCTATTTGCACAGCGCGGCCTCTCTCCAAGCACTCAAGACGCGTATTTGAATTTTAAATGGCCAGGCCTGCTCGGAGCGCTGGAAGCCCGGTTCTCAAGGCCCCTTGACTACCCGCTTTCTCGAGCCCTCTGTCGCTCTCTGAGGCTCACTGTCCCAAGGACAATAATGGAAGTTGGGGCGGAGCGCGGGGAGCCGGGGAGGAGGGGCGGGAGGTCCCCATGGTCTTTGCATTCCAATCTCCGGGATCAGGCTTTTTGCAAATAGAGATTGCGAGAAAGAATCTTCCTGCCGGAATTACAGAAGGTTTTTAATCTTCTCATCGGTTTCTCCGTCATGAAGTGCGGGATTGGCCGTTGGAAGCCCTCGGTAGCCCCCCAGGAATGCGACCCGCGGCGCTGGCGAGCCCGAGTCGTCGAGTCGCACGACCCTGCTTGACACGCACCGCACCGCGCCCCCGCCCGCGTGCGCGGAATGCCGATCAGCGGCTCGCGGCGCCGGGCTCTGTGTTCCCGGCCGATGGGGGGGGGCGGATTACCGCTGCTCACTTGGGGGGACCTCCAGGGACCCCCGCTAGAGGGACCCCGCGGACAGAGTGGACTGGGAGGGGGCAGCGCGCGCCCGGAGCAGCCGCCAGGTCCCGGGAAGGGCGCGCCGGGGCCAAGAGGCCTCCCGCCATCCCCACTGTCCCCTCGTAGGGAGGGACCCCGCAGGAGGCCCCCGCCGCGGAGCCCGGGAGGGGGGCGCCTCCCTCCCTCGTGCACTCCGGGGCGCGGACCCAGCCTCTGCCCGAGCCCTTTGCTTTCTGTCGCTACAAGAAGCCACTATTTTCTTTACCTGCAAAGTGTGTCTTGACACTTTAAAAGTGTTTTCCTACTAACGTACTCCATTAAAATAAAATTTAGGAGACAAATAGGGAAGACTGGAGGGGGAGGGACAGAGGACCGAGCCCTCCGAAATTCGCTGCGAACTGTTAGGCTAAACGCGTCAACACGCTGGGAGACCGGAGCTGCCCAGGCCGGGTGTTGCGTGTGCGGATAAGGCCTCCCTTCCCTGGCTGTTCCTCGCAGGCGACAGCATGTGGCGTTGCAGGCCCAGGGAAACCAGCCTCCCGCCGGCTCCGGCTGCGGACGGGAGCCGCCTGGTCTCTCCGGGCCCTGCCCTGGCGCGGGGCGTCCCAGCTGGGCTCCTATAAGAACGGATGCTTCCGGCGTGCGGCCTCCAGATGTTGGAGTGGTAACTACCGGGTTATTTCCTCCCACCAGGGCTCTCCCCAAAGGCTCAGCGAACGAGTGAAGTTGGTTTAGAATCCACAGGCGCCCAGCGGGGAGGAGAGGGGAACGGAGCTCATGCCCGGGACAGAACCTCCCGCGCTTGGGGGTGGGAGTGGGAGCCGATTGGTTCTCAAGCCCTAAATGAGAGGAAGGATCTCGACCAGACGTGGCTAAACGCGCGGGGTTCTGTCCCTGGAAAGCACTAGTGCCCTTCCCCCACTCCTGCAGTCGCCCCATCTCCACCACCTGCCGGGGCGGAGACGGGAGTGGTTGTTGAGCGGCGGCGAGGAGTGCTCCGGGAGCCACAGCCCCATGCACCTCTGGGCTTGCAGAACCTCGCCTCTGTGGCCTCAAAGGTAGGGCCAATTCCTGGCTGGGGGACCTCATAGGGTATGTTTTTGCGACAGAAACCGTCATCGCCCGGAGCCTTCCCTCCGGGGACCGCATGCCCCGCCCTCGTTTTTCATTTTCCTCTGGGTCAGGCGCAGGGTCGCACAGACAGCCATTTGGAGTTGCTGGGGGGCGCGGCGATGGTGGGGGGCAGGGGAACATGGAGGAGGCCTGGGTCTGAGGCCACTTTACCTGCTTTCACGGAGCAGTGGATGTGTGCTTTGGACTCGTAGTACACCCAGTCGAAGCCGGCCTCCACCGCCAGGCGGGCCAGCATGCCATACTTGCTGCGGTCACGGTCTGACGTGGTGATGTCCACTGCGCGGCCCTCATAGTGCAGCGACTCCTCCGAGTGGTGGCCGTCCTCGTCCCAGCCCTCGGTCACCCGCAGTTTGACTCCTGGCCACTGGTTCATCACCGAGATGGCCAAAGCGTTCAACTTGTCCTTACACCTCTGTGAAGAGAAGGAAGGACCCCAACCAGCCTACACGTTAGCATTGGCACCTGCCACCCACCCCAGCCCTCTCTCAGCCCACCCTGCCCAGTCTTGGAGCCAGGGCTGTGCAGAGAAGTGGGGAGATGAGGCTCGGAGGGGCCCAGCCAGTGCAGGAGAGAGGGCACTGGGGTGGCGAGGCTGGGGCTGGGTCCGCAGAGGGAGCAGGCCCTCCGGGGCTGAGCTAGGGCCGTCCTCCAAATCCTCAGACAGCTGCTGCTCCTCCCATGTCCTGAGAAGCAAGTGACGCTTCTCTGAAACAAGTGAACTGTGTTCGCAGACTCCAACTCCAGCGTCCTCCAGGGACACCATGGGCAATGCCTGCTGCACCCTCTCCCTGGGTTGCCCTCCACTCTCCATCCCCTGACACCTGTGCCGGCCTCCGCCGCTATCCTTGTGCTAAATGCCCCACAAGGAGGCCAGAGTGAGGCCCAGGGTACAAACTTGCAGAAAAAAAGAAAAACGCACTGTGTACTTCTTAAAGAATGGAAAGCCTCGCATTATCTGGGGACCTTCCCTCAACCCTGTGCCTGTTGAAGTGAGAATGAAACCCAAGGTGAGAGAGGCGTGGGATGCTGATAGCAAGGCCGCACGGGTGGGAGAGAGCCCGCCGAAGGCAGGCAGGTGAGTCTGATTTTCAATCAGGCCATGGCCAGGACAAACATTCTTTATCTGGACGGCCACATTCTTTTTCCTCGTGGAACTCTTTTCTGCCTGGCTTTTCTGTGGTCTGATTGTGTTTCTGTTTTCTTTAACCTGTTCCCTTCCTCCCTCTTGTCTTCTTGGCCCCAGCCTAGAATGGTGTCCGGCAGGTTTGAAGAGCAAACTTAAGAGGTGGAGGGAGGGGTGGGTGGGGAGGCGGTGGGGGAGGGGAGCCAGAGAGGCCGGGGCCTCTGAGCCCTCTGCCTGGAGAGTCTTGCTCTCCAACCACCCCTCTCCCCCACCCCGCCCCTGGGAGTAAAGAAACACTGAACAGGCTCAGTGTGGATGTGGGGAAAGTGGAACTTGGGATTGTGGGGGTTACCCCTTCAGTTCTCAGGTCACTTGCAGGTAAAGATGCAGGAAAAGCAGTTGAACCCAGTGTGTGTGTATGGGGGTTCTAACTCACCTCCTGAACATTTACACTGCTTCGGGTGGGGACACAGAGTTGAAACAGGGGAATTGGCACAAGTGACGACACCGGCATGTCCCAGAGAAGCAGGCCTGGGTGGGGGCAGGGGAACAATTTCAAGTTGATTTCTAGAGAGGGTGGGGCTGGCCGGGAAGGATGCTGGGCCTGGAGCCTGGTTGTCAGGATGGACAGACAGCCCTGCCTAGGCCCTGATTTTAGTGCGGGGACCTTCGCTAAGAGGTGGGAGGGGTGGGGGCCAGAAGTCTCTCAAGGACTGCTCAGCCACGGAATGCGCAACAGGAAAAGTCCTGTGTATCTGGCAGCAATAAAAGCCAGTAACATGGTTGTAGGGTTAAACATACAACAAATGGCGGGGGGCAGAGAGCTGGGGGCGGCCCTGGTAATAGGTCAGTGCTTGCAGGTCTCTGGGCCTGCCAGCAGTTAAAAAAAAAAGTCGGAAGGGCAGAGTTTGAGGTCGTCTTGAGGATTGAACGCGTTTTACATGAAAATCAATCAGTAAACCAGGGTCAGTTTAGAGCTGAGATGTGCAGCTGGGTGCGCGCAGGCGCACACCACCGACACGAACACGCAACTCCCATTCCGAGCCCCCCACCCCGGCTCCCTTCTCCTGGAGGGGCGCAGATGAAGCTTTAAACAGCTTCCCCCGGCGCCGCCAGGCAGCGGGAGGAGGACCCCGGGCCCCCAGCACCCTGAGCTGCGCCACTTGGGCAGGACATGGAGGGCCCTGGGCGAGGAGGTGGAGGCGCTGGGGACAGGCGGAGGCCGAGTGTTGCCCGAGCTGGCACCTGGAACCCCACGCCCCCCATCCCCCTCCGCCCCAGGCCCCAGGCCGGGTGCGGGCTCGGCTGGCGACTGCAGGACGCTCCTCCGCCCCGGCTGGGCGGGACTGTCTCAGGCAAAGCCGGGAAGCCCAGGCCGGTTATTAATTCATTGGGTCGTGTGCCGCGAATCAAGCCCGACTCTGTGCAGCCACCGTGAAGCGCAGCAGGGCCTCCGGGCAGGGCCGGGCTTTGTGCGGGAGGCCGGGTCGTTCCCTACGCCAGAGCTCCTGCGCGCTCCCCATCGGCATGGCCGTGGCCGCGCCGCCCGGAAGCGCCCAGGAGGGCCTGTCACCCCCGGTGGCCGGCGGGCGTCCCCCAGCGCGGGGCAGGGGGCGTCCCAACTTCTAGAGAGCCCCAGTCTCTAAACACTCCCGCCGCTACTCCCCACCCCGCACTCGGGAAACAGGCTCTCCCCGTCAAGACAGAAAACCCTCGCAAACCCACGCCTCGGCGCCGTCCCCGCGGCCCCAAAGCACGCAGGAAATCTATTCAACTTGGCGTCCGGGGCCCCACCCCCGCCCTCCCCCTCGGAGCCCCGGGCCGCGGCAGGCACCCTCGCCTGGCACCCGCGGCTGCGCGGGGAGAGCGTGTCTGCGCTTCCCTCTCCCGAGTTAATATTAACCCGGAGCTCCTGCGTTCCAGAACTGCTCTGAAAGTTCCACTGGGGACGATCTTGCCATGGTTGAGGGACTCGGGCAGCAGTCGCATTGGAGAGACATAGGGACAGGGAGGGGGACGACACAAGAGGAGGAACACGCACCTGGGAACAGAATCTGGGCGGTTATTTAAACCGAGGGCCGGCGGGTGGGCAGGCTCGGGGGCCAAGCCTCCCGACGAGGTCTCCCGCCCTCTCCCTCACCCCTGCCTGCCGCCTCCCTTCCTCCCTGCGCCTCCCAACTCTGAGAGTCAGAGGAAGGGGAGGCAAGGGCGAGCCAGGGGAGCCTCACAGACTGAAACCACCTCCATCACGCTTTTAGGGGGCATTTGTGGGGTTCCTGATATAACCCTGGCCCGGTTCTCCCCACCCAACCCCCACTGTGGCTGTGCCTCCCCCTCCCTTTGTGTTGGGAACGGGAATAGCCACTGCCCAAGGAAAAAAGTATTTGTTTTCGTTTGGTTTGTCTGAGGGAAGTTGACAGAAGGTCAGAAGTTCAAATGCTGCCAGCGCGCGCGGCGGCGAGAGTGGCGGGGCGCGGGGCCGCTGGGCCCTGGGTCCCGGGGCTGGGCGGTCCGGGTGGGGGCAGGGACCGGCCTGGGGGCTCTGCCGGGGGCGCGGAGGGCCCGGGAGGGGCGAGGCCGGGTAGGCCGGCGGAGCCTGCGCTGCCCCGAGCCCGCAGCCCGCTCTTCCCGCCCCCGCCGCGGGGTAATTACGGCGACCGCAGCACCGGTGTGAGCTCTTTGGGGCCAGCGCCCCGGCGCGTGGGGCGGCAGGGACCGGCGGCCCGAGCCCAGCTTCGGGCGCCCTGAAACCCTAGCCACGCGGACGAAGACCCTGGAGTAAGCGTGGCTAAACTGCGTCTGCTCTGTGCGCGGCTCTGCGCTCACATCTTGGCAGCGGGGCGGCGAGGCCGGGGCCTGGCGCGGGCACGGGCCAAGGACCCCCTCTGCGCCGTCGGCCTCCCGCAGCCCAGAGCGGGCCCTGACCCGCTCGGGCTCTGGGACCACGGGTGTCCCCGCCCCCGCCACTTTCTCCTCTTCGCCTCCCTTCTCCGCGGGGAGCGAGGGTGGCAAGGCGATGGGCGCCCCGGGCTAGCGGGAGAGCTCCCTCTAGCCAGCTGCGCGCACCGGGCACCCCGTGGCCCGCGCAGAGTTAACTGTGGCTCGCGCTGCTCTCTGGCACAGGCGCGCGCGTCCACACTCGCGGGCCAGATTTAAGGTGGTCGGGAGCTGATGAGGGAGAGCGAGGAGGAAGGACCCGCCCCGCGGTTCCCTTTCCTCTGCTTTCGGCCACCTGGAGCTGGCTACCCCGCCGGCCCCTGTCCTTTGCTGGCTCCCCAGCAAGCCCAGGGTCCGGTCGGGAAGCGGAGCGGCCCGGAGGTACCTCCTCTCTCCCTCCCATCCGCCTCCTCCCCTGCACTCGCGCCCCACCAGCGCCGCTCCGTCAGCCGCTGAGCGCACCTAGCCCTAAAGGTAGGACTTGAATATTTTAATAGGGCAATAAAAAGGATGTTGACCTATATTTGCAAGGAAACCCATTTCCAGCTTCAGTTATACGTGCATGGAGTTTCAGAAAGTCTAGAATTGGCTGGGAGATTGGCAGCTCACAAGTCTCCAAGGAGGTGGGGAGGGAGAGAGGAATTCATGTTTTGCTTTGCTTCGCCTCCCCCACCCCACTAATATTTATTCGCTCCTAATTCTTATGCAAGCAGGTTGAAAACTAAAGTGATGCAATGCCAATAAGTTCCAAGTCCCTCCCCTAAGGTACCAAGGCTGGGAGAATGAAAGAGCATCCTTAAAGAAATATCAATACATTCACACTCTGATGGGCACAATTGCGGATGCTGGAACCGCAATTCCAGCTCTGTGATACAGCCAGGGACGAGCCTAGTCGCCGCTGGAGCCCCTGTTTTTGTCAGGACGCCTCTGGCTTTACCAACTGAGAATTCTTCGGTGGGGAGCTACAGGGTGGGGGTAGCGCAGCGGAGAACGCCACAGAGGCAAAGGGAAACCTGCAGATTCCCAGCGCTAATGCTCAAGGCTGCATTTGCACAGTGACCTGGAGGCCACTTTATGCTTCGGGTGCATTCCCACCACTCCCTCCATTCCCACTCCGGATTTGGAGAGGACAGGTGCCCCCAAAGTGAGGATCTCCGCAAGTGACAAGCCGGGGTGAGGCAGGATGGGGAAGGCCATTGTAGCAAGACTAACCAAAGCAGGGCCAGAATGGGCCACGTCTCCTCCCATCCTCACCCCCGCCCACACCCTAAACTTCTCCAGCTGGACCCTTCACCTCCTTTCTCCTCCAGGGAGAGGAGGAGGTGATGCTGGGGGGCAGGCGGGTGGGGAGGAAGGGGGTGCAATCGCCTTGCGATCTGCCTGAAGAGCAGTCAGAGTAAGTCTGGAACTGCTGGCCGCACGTAACCCCTTTAACGCAACACACCCCACGCCCCAGCGCTGGGTTTCTACCTGAGTCATCAGCCGGTCCGCTCCGGTGTTTTCCTCATCCTTAAATATGATGTCGGGGTTGTAGTTGGGGGTGAGTTCCTTAAATCGCTCCGAGTTTCTTGAGATCTTCCCTTCGTACCTTCCGCTGGCTCCTAGGGTCTTCTCCGCGACGTTGGGGATAAACTGCTTGTAGGCTAAAGGGGTCAGCTTTTTGGGGTGCCGCCTCTTCCCGAACCCCCGGCCGGGCCCGCACGCCAGCCCCGAGCACATCAGCAGCGAGGAGAGGAGGACCACCAGCAGACATCTCGCCAGCAGCAGCATCCCGTCCATGGAGCCCGAGGACTTCAAAGCTGTCCCCGTGCGGGTCTGTGCGCGCGAGTGCGCGCGGGGCGGGTGTGCGTGTGCGCTCTCTCCTGCGCTCTCGCTTCCCCGCTCGGCTCGCTCCCTCGCTCGCCGCGGGCTCTTTCTCTTCCTATATAACCCTGCCCGCCGCCGCTGCGGGGGACGCTCCGCGGATCCCCACCCGGGCAGGGGCTGAAATGGCAGGCTGCCGGGCGCCGATAGGGGAACACATCGGAGTTGGGTCTCGAGGCAGCAATCAGAAGACAAAAAGAGTCTGGTTTTAAATGGTAGCGAGCCTGCCGAGCTTGTGCGAGAGGCCGCCTTAGCACTATATTATAGCTGGCAGGGGCGCATCTGATTGGCCGAAGCTGCACAAGCTTGTCTTCTGATGTTAACCCTGAAGAAGACTACATTTTTTTTTTCTGTTGCTGCTGTTGCTTTATTTTCACCTGAAGGCTTCGAGTTAAAAAAAAAAAAATCTCTATCTAAGATAAAGGTGGGCGGGAGGGAGGAGGCGCACCTCTCGGGATCACACCAGCTACTCCCCGCTATGTGTGCGCCGCTGCGTTCCCCCTTTGCTTTCTCCGAAATGGTAGGTGCTTCAGTTAAAACCAACTTAAGTTTTTAAAGGACAGTTTAGACCCCCCCCAGCTCCAGTCCTCAAACAAATGTCTATCAAATGCTCCAGCGTCAAAGCCGCCCAGCTCCTATTTAATTTTCCCCTGGAGACGTGCCCTGCAGGCCAGGTCTCCTGCACCTTGCAGAAAGAGGACTGGGCCTCCTGTGGCACACTGAGCATCCTTGGACCAAGGGTAATCATGAGTGACCACAACCTCAAGCGTCGCTCTTTGAAATGCTTTACGCACCTTAGAAAAACTTAAAAACACTGCTCCTTTACTGTGTTTCAGTTACTGCATTATTTTTAAAACCTCTGCAAATGGGGTGGAGGCATCAGGGCAGGTACTGAGTGAACTGAGGGGCTGGCAGGGTGGAGAGGCTGAAGGGGTCTGGGTGCTGCACCCCAGCGAGGAGGAGGGAGCGTGGCTGGTGTGTGCAGGCAGCTGGAGGCCACTGGGCCCCAGGAGCAGCGGCGAGTGGGCGAGGCCATGAACACGCCACCCCCACAATCGATCAGAGCAAAGTGCAGCCAGGGATGAGTCGAATGTGCAGTGCGGGCTCCTTGCCACAGTGTGCGGAGCTGCCTGACTTGGGGCCCAGCCAGCCCTGGGTCCTCAGGGACAGGAGACCTTGGGGGCCCTGGAGGAGCAGTGTTCTGGTCAGGGAGGGGCTTTCTAGGAGAGGCCCATGGCCCTGGGGTCCCCAGTATTAGAGTCCCCGGTCCCTCCCTTCTTTCAGAAAAAGAAAGCATCTCCAGAAGTCCTAATTAAACCAGAAAAATAAAATCTGAAACTCCTCTTCTTTACAGAATGTGCCCTCCCTGCACCCCCACCCCACTCATGTACAATCGTTCCTCTGGACAGGAGAGGGCGAGGGTCACTCCTGTGCGGTGGACGTGCTGACCCCGTGGGATAATTGGTCCTGCCAGCATTGCCATGAGCATGGCGCTCTGCCCTGGCCCCAGCCCATCCAGCGAGGGAGAGGCCCAGGGAGAAGCTCTGCCCAAACAATGGGACGTTTCCACAAGTCCCTTTTGCAGATGAACTTATTTTTTGGTGGGGGAGGGGAGAGATGCATCTTAAGAGCATCTATTTTGCGTTTAAAAGGCTGAGCAGGACCAAGAGTCTGCAGTCTGGGCCCTGGGGAAGGCTGACCTGAGCTCTCCCCACCCCGCCTCCCTGCTTTCTTCCCTGTGGTTTGTGGAGAATCAGAATCCTGGGGAGCAGCACCCACTTTGTCAGGGCGACTAGTACATGGAGCAGGGCAGCAGAGCCCAGCTGGAGAGCTCAGAGCACGTCATGTGTGTCCTTGTGCCTGCACTGTGTGATCCCAGCAAGACCAGATACAAGAAAGGCCCCACTACAGGTGGCTGCAACATCACTGCCCCCCACTGTGGCGTCCCACCTAGCCCCAGTTCCCTCCTCTTCCCACATTGTTTTGGCTCCTCCTCCCTCACAAACCCAGGCGATTCAGAAGGGCTGCAGGCTCCAGCGCAGACCCGCTGCGCCCAGGTCAGGGACACCCGCACGTGCAGGGGGGCTGTTTTGAAAGCAGAAGTCTGAGCTGCACAGAGTGCTGCGTGGGCTCAGCTGGACCGGGGGTGCCCCAGGTGCGGCCAGCTCCCACCTGGCAGAGAGAAAGGAGGGTTCACGGCTTGGTACTGCACTCGGCTTCCAGGGTCATTTCCTCAGGCCTTCTCTCCCCAAGTGACAGAGAGGCCACTTCCCTCCCCTCCATCTCCCGCCAGCCCTGGAAACCTGGGAAAGCCTGTCAGGCCCTCCCCAGGGCTGGCCGGGTACTAAAGACTAAAATGAGGACGGACCATAAAAGCCGGCACAGATGCCTTATTTCGGACGGTTGGGGAGAAACCTGGACAAAAAGCAATCATAGTTTGCATTTATCGTCTTAGAAACAAGGGCGGCAGCCTGAGCCACCAGAGACTCTGCGGCCTCTGCCTTCCCGCCCTCACTCCCGTCCTTCCACCCCCACCCCGCGCCCAGACACCCCTGCCTTCCCCCTGCGGACGCCAGGTGGCCCCCTCTCTTTGCCTTTCCCCTCCAGACAACTTGGGCCCACTGCCTCCCGCGCCGCCAGGGCTCCGCACGGCCTCCGCCAGGCCAGGCCAGCCCTCGGACGCCCTGGGACATATGTCTAGTTTGCTGGCTCTGCCCTTGGTCCTGGTGGTGGCTGTCGTCCCACGCTCCCTCCTCCTGCCATCCTCCCGCTTCCACCGGTGTCCCTGCTGAGGACAGGTGGCCCCGCTCCTGCCCCCAGCCCGGCACTGGCCCGGCCCCTGCCGCTAGATGGCCTCCTCACTCTGCGTCAGGCCGCGGCGCCGCGGTCTGGGAAATTCCCGCAGTCCCCAGTCAAGAGGACCCCGGAGGCAGGGCTAGCCTCGTCGGTTCATCCTCCCCTCGTCCCTGTCACCAGCTTCTGCGCCCCATTTCCCAGGTTTGTGTCCCCGGGGCCTGCACCAGAGCTGGCCTGCCACCGTGCGACGCGCTGCCTGGACTCCAGTCTCCGGGGTCGGCCCCTGATCTCACGTTTCCCTTCCCTGTGTCCCTTTGACTTCGCTTCTCACAGTGACTCTACGCAGTTTCCTTCCGTCCAGTCATCTCGTCTCAGTTTCTTATTGAATTTGTTCCGATTTCGGCTAATGGACTCTGTGCCAGGCCCCTCTCTCCCCCCTGGGCCTGGGGATGGGTGTTTCCAGCTTCCTGGAGAGCCCTAGGGTCTGGATAGCACGGGAGGCCCAGGAACACCTGCGGGCCACGGACTGCAGCTCAGATGCAGATGGACCCAGGCGACAGCTACCCTCCTGGCGCCAATGCCCTGGGGCCGAGGGCCTGAAGCCATCCTGAGGCCCCCTGGACTCCCAGCATCCTCGACCTCATGGGCACTAAGGTAGGGGCTACTATTAGCTGTGAGCATTCCACCTGCGACGTGTTGTGTTTGTGCTGATTTCCTCTCTTCTACCTTGTTGAGTTGATGAGCCTTCGTTTTAAGCAATGAGAGCTGCTTCTTAGCCTAAGTAACGTCTCAGGTGTGTGGCTCCGTACAGTTTCCAAGTGGTCCTGTACCCATCGTCAGGGGCGCGTCGCGCTGCGTGCGTGAGCTGAAAAGGGAGGTGCGGGGGCAGGAAGCCTGT
The DNA here is from genome assembly GCA_963575035.1 of Avahi laniger. Taxonomy (NCBI): domain Eukaryota; kingdom Metazoa; phylum Chordata; class Mammalia; order Primates; family Indriidae; genus Avahi; species Avahi laniger. The sequence goes on from CAUYSK010076014.1 coordinate 40,538, forward strand.
GTGCAGGCAGTGTGGGGCAGAGGGGCCCCAACCTGTTCCTCTGGTCCTGAGCCTGTGTGCGGCTCCCTGCGCAGCGGCTGCCGGGATGCTCTACCGGAGACCATGGCTCCTCTGGTCTTTGCACCTCGTTAAGATGCAGAGGGCCCTGGGAAAGCGAGTGAATGAAACCCTGTGCACAGTAGAATCACCTGGGGAGTTTTGGGTGAAAAAGTCAACAAACAGTGCCCAGGCCCCCATGCTAACAACCAAATCAGAATTTCTGCTTTGCTGAATTCCCCGACAGGAATCCCCAAACCCAGGGGCGGGAGGGGGAAGGGGGCTCTGGGTGTCCAGCCGGGTCCCCACCCTCTGGTGGGAGGGCCTGGCGTGGACCTGCCCACAGGGCTGTGGGCAGCAGAGGCCAAGGCCCGAAGTGTGTGTGTGGGAGGGGCATGGTGAGGGTGGGGGTGTGTCACCAGGAAGCCTGGGGTGCCTCGGGGCAGGGACGGTGCAGAACTGGGTCCTGGACGCTTCAACAAGCATCTTCTCTCCAGAGTGGCCAGAAGCTGAGATCCGGCCGACCCCACCACTCTCTGGCTTGTGGGAAGACCAGAGAAGGGGGACCCCTGGCCCTGCGGCCCTCAAGCTCCCTCTCTGGGGAGTGAAGACTTGGAGCCCATTTCTACCCACGTCCTGCTCCTGCTCTCTGCTGGGAGAGCGCCTCGCTGGCCGGGGGGCCGCTGGGACCCTCTGGCCGGCAGAGCACTCACATCATCTGGGCAGCGTCTGTACAAACATTTCCTTTTTCAAAGAGAGAAAACGGGTGCAATGCTGACGTGCACAACACACAGGCCGTTTCTTTACAGGAGCAAAGTTAACTCAGAGATTCACCAGGCAGGCAGGGCTGGCAGTTGACACCGCACGTCTCACCAAGAGAATCATGCCCCACCCCCTGACGACCCGTGCCGGCCGTCTGCACCCCGTACCCTTCTGTGGCAGCCTGCCCAGCCCCACGTGCTCCCTTGTCGCTGGGACCCCCACGTCGCTGGAACCCCCACCAGTTAGAACAGTTAGAACGCATTCCTGGAGTCCCTCTAGGACTGGGTTTTCTAGGAAGACGCACTTAAGTGTGGGGTCGGGGACACTGTGGGGATGTTCCCGTGTGAACTGAGGAGATCCACGGGGTCCTGCAGGCCCCCTGGCCCCGCGGAGCCACTGCAGGAGATTCAACCTGCAGAACATCCGCTTCCTTGTTCGTAACGTGGGCTCCTGAGGCCAACGATGCTGGTCCCAGAGCCCTTCTGGCCCTGAGTCTACGCACCCATGACCTTAGTCTCAGGAGAGCTGGGACCATGCACCAGACTCGCTTCCAAGGGAGGAAGGCCAAGAACCACACAGCCATGTGCCCACGGAAGGACTGGCAGCCTGCGTGCGGTGTCCACCCCACAGTGCACTGTTCTGTCTGGATCACACACCTGATCCGCAGCGGTACCCTAAGTCAAGCCAGATAACCTGGCTGGAGATCGTGCCCCCTGAAGGTCTTATTGGGCAGCAGTGTTTCTGGAAGCTTCGCTCTCTGTTTGGGTGTGTCACTGGAAGGGGAGGTAAGCAGTAGGAAGAGGACCCTGAGCCCCAGGAGCACGGCGGTGGGAGCCTGGACATAGGGAAAGCAGGTGACCCATGAAGGTGGCATTGCAACACCCAGGGCCAGGGTTCCGGGCTCGGCAGGAAGTGGACCAGGGATCCCGGGAAGAGAGAGGGTTAGGGCACCCAAGTACTTGCCCTTGTCCTGCTCCGTCCTGGGCTCTCGCCCGTTCACAGCTCAGTCCCACTGGACAACAGGACTCGGCGTTTGTTCAGTGTATCTGAACTACGAGGAACTTCAGCGCCTGGATCCAGAGGGGCCTCTGTTTTCATTTCACAGAGGAGGGCCAAGGTCCCACTCACAGGGCCACAGGGGGTAATGGACCAGGAAATGCCGGACCGAGAAACGCGACGTACAAACGTGAGGAGGGCTCGCCGCTGCACACACGCCCTCTGCACGTCTGCGGCTCTGATGGGCACTCGCGGCAGACATCGCGGGTAAATGTCAGAGGAAGCTCCTGCCCTGGAGAAGCGTGCAGTGTCACGGCAGAGCTGGCGCCAGCGCACGGGATGCCGCAGGAGGCCGCCCAGGGCCACTCAGCTGGGAGCGGTCACCGCAGGTGTCAGATCCAAGCTCCGTGCTCCCGACTCTGGGAGAGACGCCCAACAAGACAGCATTTCCAAGCCGGCTGCGGAGTCAATACGTAGTGGACACACACTCAGGTTTCAGGACCAGAAACTGTGAAGTTCATGAGTTTCTAAGATTCCTAGATCTTTTGAGTTCTTAGATGCTGTAGGAAGGCACAAGGCACAGCGTGGAAGAAACTTCAAACAAAACAGTCTTTCACCTGCTGGCCTCTCTGATTTAGGGCTTGGGCACTGCCGTACTGGAGGCCCGGACGGGGCACCAAGGCTTCAGGAAGGACAGAGATTTTCAGACACAGCTGCCTGCCTGTGGGTCCCCTACTGCAGCCATGCAGTGTGCTTTGTACACCACGACACGCACGGTGGTCCCCGTGGCCCACGGTCAGGGCTTCTGAGGTTTTCACGTGTCACGTGTCTGCCAAAACAGAACAGAGGCAGCTGGATATAGTGGCACCAATGGCCACTGGTGTCCTATCACCAAGTTGCAGCTTTTGCCAATTTCGGTTTTATTTTCCAAATAGGTCATTGGCTCAAGCAGTTGACATGATATGCAAATCCAAGCAGACAACATGGTTCCCCAACGCTAACTCCAGCCTTAGCTGGAGGAAGTTCCCTATCATTTCAGACAGGATGGATCACCTGTAAGTCTCAGCGACGGTTTTATACTTTCCGCCTTTGAGCGTGTTCACTTTAGCACCATGGTGCCTTCTGCCTTGGGCGTCTCACGGCTCCACACGGGAGTCTCCCAGTGCTGCCGTTAACCTACCACAGACTAGATGGCCTAAGACAACGGAAGTTCCCTTGAGTTCTGGAAGCTACACGTCCGTCTTTTGTTGTTGTTTGTTTGAAAGACAAAGGCTGTGTAATAGACTTCTTCTGTGTCTTCCATGGTGGCTGACGGTGCCTGACTTGGAGTCTAAGGTGTTTCGAGAAACACCGCGTGTTTGTGCGTGTTTGATAGTTGGCAAAGCACGTCCCCAGCTGTGATCTCACTGGACGCCCCAGCGGCCCTGCGAGCGGGCAGGTGGAGGGGCCACTGGCACATTCCACAGAAGACGGTGCTCAGGGGACTGAGCGGGTCCCAGGGGACACCCTGGCAGGGAGCGGATCAGAGCGCTTGCTGGGCTTCAGGTTGAATTGCAGCCCATGGTTGCTGGATCTTTATTCATAGACTTTTGCTTAACTTAGAGAGGATACATTTCAGATTCATTCCCCTCCTCGCATTCTGTCCCTTGAACGCGGATCTCGCACCTCACGCCTGCGGAACCCCCTGCCACGGGGACCTGCCCACTCTACCCATGAACGCGCCAGTGGCCCCGGCCCAGCTTTGGCCTGTCACCTTCCCCAAGTCTGCACGTGTCCACCATCCTGACCCGTGGGCCCAGGCAGGTCCGCTTACCACGCTACTGGCCATTGACTTACGGCCTCTGTATCTTTGCTTACGTTCCTCTTTCACTTTTGGGGATGTTCGTTTGACTTCTGACTCTGGGTCTGTCGGTGTCCTCAGTGCGGTTCCTAATTTCCAGAAGGCCTTCGGGGTATCGTATCGGTCCTGTTCATCTCTGTAGGCCCCACAGCTCCCAGCTCAGAGGATGCTCAGTAAATATTTGTCAATTAACGGAAGTTTCCTGTCGATTAGCCAGTTCAGCCAGTGGCACGCTGTGAAAGGCACAGCGATGGTCACTATTTAAAAAGTAGCCCAATGAAGCAAAGCAAGTAAGGAGACAAGCAGCCAACAACAATAACAAAATGTGGCACCTAAAGTGTCAAATTCTGCACCCGGGTAGCTTCTTTTCTTCCCAAGAGGAACCTGGAACCTTGGTTTTCTGCTGTTCCGGAGGCAGAGTTGGTGCGGGAGGGCTGAGGGCAGACACTGTTTTCCTCCTGTCCCAACACGCTGCACTTCTGGCCACCCGGCCCAGTGCACTGCGGGAGTCACCCAAGGGCTTGGAATGTGGCCATGGCCTGTGGCTTGAATCAGGGTCATTTGTCTGGAGCCAATGGGTTTGAACTGGGTCTGGACCCTCTTTGAAGTCCACTATCTGTGTGACCTTGGGCAAATCTCTTAACTTCTCTGAACTTATTTCCTCATCAATAAAATGGATTCACTTAGGAATGGGCACTTTGTGTGTGTGCGTGCGTGTGTGTGTGTGTGTGTGTGTGTGTGTGTGTGTAGTGCACAGCTAGTGCCCAGAGCCCCATGTGTGCTCTGCGAGTGAATTACGGTGGTTTCCTGTTTAGACTGACTTAAACTGCTGGTGAATTCTCTTGTTGGGACTTGCCACTTTTGTTGGTACAAATGCACACAGAGCCAAAGGCAATTTGATGTAAAATAATTCAGCAGTTTTTAAGCAGGGTAGGCCGAATGACACGGGTCACTTCTTCAGATCTACAAAGAAAGACGTTCAATCACTGAGTTAACATAAATACTCTGACTTCCTGTCGAGGATGGCAAATGGAGTGTGCACAGGGAACGTGTCACGTGGAAAGGCCAGCGGGGTCTGTCCCGCTGTACTTGTGTGGCTTAGGGAGAGTCTACACTCTTAAAAGTAACCTCGTATGTGTTTCCGCTCAGGATGGAAACGCTCCCGCCATTCCGGCCCCTACACGTGAGGATTCTCCGCGACCATCTCAGATGGCCTGAGAGGGCTGTGTCACTAGTGATGGGTGTTTTCAAAGGGCGTTTAATCTCGGAGGGATGCCGTGAGGTGGAGGCAGCCCACAGATTATGATCTCTGTTTGACAGACGAGGAAATTTGGGTCTAAAGAGAGATTAAATGACTTTGCCTAGAATTGCTCAGCTCAGTCTCCGGCTCGTAATCCATTGTTCTTTCCATGTCTCCACCTGTTAACTCGGGAGCTGCGTGTGCTTGCGTGTGCTTACCTTGCACCCGAAAGCCGGGGCTGTCGGAGCGTCTCGGGGTCCGGGGGCTGCGTAGCAGTCCGAGCATGTTGCTTTTCCAGGGGAAGAGGCCTCTGCTTTGTGCGCTGGCTCCTTGTCCGGGGGCTCTAGGCTGTTTCTACCAGCACTTTGCCTACGGAGGAGGCGCCTGCCCGTGACAGTGCTCGGTGCAATTCGTTTCCACAGATGGGAGGTGGGGGCAGCCTGGAGGGCGTCAGGCGGGTGGGGGCAGTGGGGGGGGCAGGATGCCAAGAGAAACCCGAAGGCATGAGATCGAGTCAAACCCAGCACTTCTCCTCTTGGCCTTGTCAATGGGAGCACGGCTCGCCCCAAAGCACACAGACCCACAGACGGAATCCCAGCCTGTGTTTGAGCAGTGCCCAGACAAAGCCTGCCCTCTGGAGTCCTCCCGCGGGCCCCGCCCCGCCATGGTAACCGCGCCATTCACCGGCCCATGGTAGCGGGCCAAGTATGCGGTGATTGTCCCGGCTTCTCTTGTTTCCCTCCCTTGGCAGACGGTGTTTGAATGTTGTGTACATGTTTTCTTTCTCATCCTGACATATTTATACCCTAGTTTTGTTTTGTTTTGTTTTGCTCCGTGGAGGAGCCATGGGGTTGGGAGGTGATGGAGTGGCTGGGACATCCTTTGCATCAGATTGGTGGAGAATGCCAACCCGTGGTCCTGACAATCCTGCCACCAAAAGGCCGATGCAGCCCTCTCTCCAGGACACACGCGTCAATGGACTCGGAAGCAGTTTTGAGCCTGCGTGCCAACCCGACCACATGGGATTTTGATTCAGCTATTAACGAAGAAGGTATAAAGGCTTTAGGTACCTTAGGCAACAGTTCCATAAAGGAGGCAGTAAAACATGTAATTAGCAAATCAAATAAGGCAAGGCAGCAACTTTCAAATATTTAGTCACATATCATTTCCCATTAATTTACTGTGGGTTTAAATGAGGTCTGTATTTTTATAATCCCCTGTAAAAATAAAAGCGACGCAGAAACATAGTTTGCTTTTAAGCGTGGCTTACTCACCTCTCAGGGCGTGGTGACAGCAGTGCTATAATGTCATCTGCTGGAAGGGAGAACAGGAATAGACTCTCTCAAGGACAGCCCTGGAGAGCCCGGTGGTTGCGCCGCATCCTACTAACTTCCAGTTTGTGCATCTGCACCGAGGGCCTCGGAGCCTCCATCTCTGTTCCCATCTATGCAGGTAGCTCAGTCCCTTCCACAGTTGTGGCAGTTTTGCCCAAATCTGCTGCTGTAATGTGACAGCTAATCCATCGGTCACCTTTCTTTGTGGAACTAATTCCAATCAGTAATTGCTTTTGGGCAATAGTTCAATTCTGCTGTCATCTTCTGGTTTCCAGCATCATAACACCGTCCGAGCAGCTCTAAGGGCAATAACACACTTCACCGTGCTGGTGTTCAGGGCCAAACAGTGTTTATTTCCGTGCTTAACCGCTCGGCTGACACACAGTGCACGCTCCGCATCTCGCTCAGGCCCCACTGCACGGAGGTGCGTGTAAGAGGCCGCGTCTTCAGAGTGTCAAACACCCGAGTGTCTGACACACATCCCTCTCAGTTCTCAGACAGACACTTGGTGGCAGGTAGGCACACCTGGGATGACTAACGTGATTTTCGGGGAAGGTTTTCTAAGGTCTTCGATTCAGCGTGAGAGGAAGGATGGAGTGAGAAAAGCAAGCATGAGGTCAGAGGTAAACCAAGGATCCTATGCGTAGAGTTTCAAAGCTGAGCCCAGATCTGCATAGCTAAGCAAACACTTTGGAAGGGAAGGAAGCCAACGCAAACAGGTGTGGATGTGAGTGACAAGGACAATAGTCCCTCCCTGGCCCTCCCACACTTTCACTCTGCTCCTTGTCCTCCTAGCATTGGGCTGTTCTCTTCCTTCTCTTGTCCTGGTATGTCCTACTCATGGGTTTGGCTCCTATATCACTCAGCTGTGGAATTTTCTGTGACCTAATATGGCTTTATAACTCCTCAAGTTGGAAGTTTAAATGGCTAGTATGTCTTATTTACTCAATAATGCATTCATTAAGAAGTTTAATTAAAATGAGGGCTATCTGTTCCTGACTATAGTCTTAGGTTTTGGGGAGCTCTGTAAGGAATAATGGAAAATTAATGCCATCAGAGCATTAGAGAGAGGGTTTAAATCAGGTGTGACTACCCCATACTCTTTAGGGACTTTTAAAATTGTGACAATTTTCCTGAGTCTTTGTTCTTTTCTCTCTCTCTTAAGGTAGAGAAAGAAAGAAATTTTGTTTTATAGGAAAAAAACATGGCATTTGCTCCTGGTACAAAGGTTTCTCAGACATTTGTTATGAAGGAATAAAAATCCTATTAAAATATTTATAAATCTAAACAACCTCAGAAGCCACACACACAATTAGGCCTCTCAGCCTTCTATTTTGAAAGGCAGATAAATCATCATTCGGAGAGCAAAGATGAAAAATCAAAACAAACACAAAGTGCTCAGAGGGCTGCCATAAAAGAAGGCACGAAATGTGGTCCAGAACATTACCCTTGTCTCTGAGCAATGCGCGGTCCACAGACGTCCCAGGAAACCTTTGAATTTCTGACTCATCAAAAAAAAGAAACAAAGCATCCAGAGAAAGAAAGAGAAAAGTGAGTGTGGTGTCATGTATCTCGGGAGAGCACCATCGAAGTTTGGAAGTAGAAGGAAAATGAGAAATTGGATCCAACCCTCTGATTGTCTAGGTGAGGAAACTGGAGCTCGTCTGACCCAAGCGCCCTGCCCGTGTCCGGGGGCTGGGGCGGGCGGAGGCGGAACTGGGAATGGCCTGCGGCCCCAGTGGCAGCTCCAGGTCCGGCTCCCCGCCGGTCTCCTCCCGAGGTGCACAGTCTGGCCTGAGGACCAGCTCTAGATTCAGGGGACCACGCGCGCGGTATTTTCTAGGTGCAGAGGCATCCAGAAGAAGCTTGTTCACCGGTTCATTTGCCATCATTTATTCATGCATCCATTTATTTTACGAACATTTAGTCAACTCAGTATGTGCCGAGACCGTGCCCGGAGTAGCCTTTGGTACAAACACGAGACCCATCTGGGGTTGAAGAAATAAGTCAAGGTTGCAAGTCCTGTCCTGAGCTGGGAACAAAGGACTCTGAGAACCCGAGAGAGGAAATCACAGATCGTGGTTCTGTACCTCGGGGGTTGGCGTGAATTTCTCAGCTGGGAGCACCACGCAGGGCGTGTAAATTTGGAGACCACGTCTGTCTGTGGCACACTGACATCTCCAGTTCCTCCTGGAAGAAAGTTTTCTGTGTCTGGTTTTGTACTTCTTCCTGACCCAGAGTCCTGGGTAGAGCCACGAGCCTCCACTGCTTCTTGGAGCCAGTGGTTGGCATGTCCCATTCCCTTCTCAGCTTCCTCACTGCGAAGAAGCCCCTCCAAGTCCAGTGTCAGGGCCAGGTCCCCGCCTCGAACGGGCAAAGGCCAAGTCTCCGTCTTCTACAACCATAAAACGCCGGCTCCCAAGGGCCCATGGCTGGTCTGCCGACCCCTTGGGCTGTTGCAACATCATTTCCCAAGCTCGAGGATCTCATTTAAGCTTTTTCTTCTTTTTAGTCACCTGAAGATTTCTCTTTATTTCCTTTCCAGGTATGTGTTGGACCTTCAGAAAATGACACATCACCCGTCATCTCATGTATTTGCAGCAGGGTGTGTGGTCCCGGCTTAGCCCGATCTCCTAGATTGCTGCAACTGGATCTCTGTTGGTTTTGGTTCAGGCCGCTGTCCACTTGGTGGCAAAGACGGCGTTGGCAGCCCCTGGCTTACACGGTCCGCAGTACCCCCGAAAGGCTTGGATCTGGCTTTCTTGGTTCATGTGCTGTGCTGGACTAGTTCTCGTGTGCAGGGTGTGAGGTTCTCCGATCCAGTCTGGGCAGAATGCTTCCCGGGGGGCTTTGATTGGCAGCCCTGCCAGTGGGCACGGGGCCAACAGAGAGACTTTATGGCCAGAAGAAGGAGTGATGGCCTTGGACAGCCACAGCACTTTGCCTCACTGATTCAACATTGTGGCTATTTTGATATACCCAGAAGAGTGTCAACTGTGTAACCGTCGCAGGACAGTATGGAGGTTCCTCAGAAAATTAGAATCACGTATGATCCAGCAATCCTACTTCTGGGTAATAACCAGAGGGAATATAGTCAGTACTGGAAGAGCTACCTGCACTCCCGTGTTCCTTCCAGCACCATCCACAACAGCAGGGGCCCAGCAGGTGCCCAGCATAGGTGCCCAGCACAGGTGCACAACAGGTACCCAGCACAGGTGCCCAGCATAGGGGCCCAGCAGGTGCCCAGCATAGGTGCCCAGCACAGGTGCCCAGCATAGGTGCCCAGCATAGGTGCACAACAGGTACCCAGCACAGGTGCCCAGCATAGGGGCCCAGCAGGTGCCCAGCATAGGTGCCCAGCACAGGTGCCCAGCATAGGTGCCCAGCACAGGTGCACAACAGGTACCCAGCACAGGTGCCCAGCATAG
>CAUYSK010076016.1:0-32808 GCA_963575035.1 Avahi laniger
GGCATGTGCCACCATGCCCGGCTAATTTTTGCTATATGTATTTTTAGCTGTCCAATTAATTTCTTTCTATTTTTGGTAGAGATGAGGTCTCGCTCTTGCTCAGGCTGGTCTCGAACTCCCGAGCTCAGAACGATCTGCCCACCTCAGCCTCCCAGAGAGCTAGGATTACAGGCGTGAGCCACCGCGCCCGGCCATCATTCCAGGTTTTAATAACTTGAGTCTCCTCTATTTTTTATCTTGTTCAGTCTATCTAAAGGATCGATTGCTAATTTTGTTGATCTTTTCAAAGAACCAACCTTTGGATTTATTTATTTTCTCTACTGTTTTTCTGTTCTCTGTTAATTAATCTCTGCTCTACTTGTTATTATTTCTTTACTTCTGCCTCCTTTGGCTTTAGTTTACATTTTTTTTTAGTTTCTTAATGCAGATTGTTACTGATTGGAAACCTTTTTCTTTTTTTAATGCAGGCCCTCACAAACACACATTTCCCTCTAAGGACTCTTTGTTGTGTCCCATAAGTTTTCTTATGTTATGTATTACTTTTCACTCATCTCAAAGTATTTTCTAATTTCCCTTGTGATTTCTTTTTGATCCATTGATTATTGGAGTGTATTGTTTAATTGCCACCTATTTAGTAATTTCCCTAATTTCCTTCTGTTATTGATTTCTAATTTCATTTTATTGTTGGAAACATATTTTGTGAGATTTCAATCTTTTTAAATTTATCATTGCTTATTTTATGACCTAGCATATGTCTATTCTGGAGAATGTTCTACATTTCTTCGAAGAATGTGTATTCTATTGTTTTTGGTTACATTGGTTTATAGATATTTTTAGGTCTAATTACTTTTTAGTGTTTTGTGGTATGTATTTTAATTGCATTTTTGAAAATGCTTTTTCTTTTACTTGAAAAACTAATAAATAAGAAACAAGATGATAAAATTTTTTAAGAAACGCAGGAAATTACTAGCCAAACCTACAAATAAATAAAAATTTTTTAAAAATCTCTGACTCGTATTCACATATAAAAGTATTTTTTCCTCTTAAATTCAGTTCCTGTGGAAAACAATTTTTAATAAATTTAAAAGTTTTTATGAAGAAAGTACTACTTAACTTTTTATTCAATTAACTAATTTTTCACATTTGGTGGATATCTTTAAATTGGCACAATATTCATTTAATAAAATTTAATGGGAAAACATATTATACTGGAAAAGAAAGGATATGTATTCTAGATCTGGTTCTGCCACTTACTTGCTGTATGACCTTTGTGGAGAATCTGACTTCTCTGGGATATAGTATCTCTAGCATTCCAGCTCCAGCATTCTTGCTAAAGCCTAGAATAAGCATAGTATTTGAGAGAGACAGACTCGAGTTTGTCTTATGACTTCACCAGTCTCTCTTGAGTGATCTTCGCCTCACTGGAACTCAGCTATTGTATATATAAAATGAGAAGAATAATACATTACATGTCAAATGTTTGTTAGGATTAGATGTGATTTTTTTATAGGTAAAGTACCTTAGTGCAGAGTGTAACCAACAATAGGTGCTTATTAAGTGATAGTTTTCTTTTCTCTTCTTTATGAGTAAGCAAAAATTAACTGAACAGAAATAGTAGTGATAATGATAGTTGCTATGCAGTGTACATGTCTGCATTCTTTTAAGTGATAACCAACTTGAGAGCTTACACATCTGGTGGGAAGAAGAAACATTTATTATTATGTAATTCTGCTAATTTTTATAGGCTAGATAGCTATGAGTTAATAATGGAAATTTCCTAGAATATAAAATACAAAAGGAAATGTCATATTGAAGTCCCTGTTTATCTATTCTTTTTGCAAAAGCTATATTCCTTTCCAGAATTAGGCAGACTTTAGAGTAATAATGATACTCTAACTTACATTTGGGCTTACTGTTTTGATATTCATTAACTCATTTGGTTCTAGCTCAGTAACTGACATATAATAGGAATTTAAGAAATGTTTATTAAATAACTATAATAGGAATTTAACAAACGGTTATTGAATAAATTACTCTGCAATATTTTATAAAGGTAAGCAGCATTGACATTACTATCATAATTTTTTCTATGAAGAAACAGTCTCAGAAGAGAGGTAAATTGAGTTACACAAGGTCACAGGGCAAGTTAGAAACTAAAACTGAAATCTAAGTCTCTTGACCACTCCTGTGCTCTTCACTTGACTTCACCATGTGATTTGATTAAAGCTTCTTAGCCCTTGTCTATCCATTCTTCATCTGTAAAATGATTTATTTATTGTTTTAAAAAGATTATTCACAAAGTTATTAAATGAGTGTAAGTCTTTCTGAACCATTCTTCTTCCCTGTATGAAAAGTCAGTGAGGAGAAATGCTTCTTATTGCAACTTATCAATGGTTAATTGTTAGCATTTTGTTATCTAGGTTTCTGGCAGGCCAGCAGAAGAAAAAGGGCCCAAAAAGAGAGCAAAATAGAGAGGAGAAGGAGGGTGTTGGAAGGCTGCTGGGACTATCAGTTTTTGGTATTTTCCGTGCCAGGAATTTTATCTTCTGCGTTTTTTAGCATAACTATTAAAAAGTTATTGGGGCCACCAGGCACAGTGGCTCACATCTGTAATCCTATCACTCTGGAGGCAAAGGTGGGAGAATCACTTGAGGTCAGGAATTCAAGACCAGTCTGAACAAGAGTGAGATCCTGTCTCTACTAAAAATAGAAAAAAAATTAGCTGGGCAACTAAAAATAGAAAAAAAAAATAAAATAGATGGGCATGGTAGTGTGCCCCTATAGTCCCAGCTACATGGGAGGCTGAGGATTACTTGAGCGCAGAAGTTTGAGGTTGCTGTGAGCTAGGCTGATGCTACGGCACTCTAGCCTGGGCAACAGAGTGAGACTCTGTCTCCAAAAAAAAGTAATTGGGGCAAGGGGTCAAGATGGCTGACTAGAGATATTGCTTGCTGGATCATCCCAGAGGGAAGGTAGGATTTCAGATAAAGTAGAGGGGAGAGGAGAACACAGCTCAGGTATAGATTATAGAGAGAGGTGCTGGAGCCTGCCAGGGACCTCACAGAGGAAGACTGCAAAGAAGAGACGGAAGAAGATAAAGGAAAAAAGATATTGGCAAGGATCAAATCCAGAGAGGCTTGGAGCCCAGTGAAGGGGTAAGGGAGATCTCTCTCTCCCTCCCTCCTGTTACCAAAAGCTTGGCACTTGTCCATGAGGCCAAATCAGAACAAGGACAAGTGCTTTGGGGATGGGGGGTGGGGGGAGAGATTTACTTTGCTTCCAAAGGAGGAAAAATGGTAGATCTTCTCATCTCAGAATCTAAATTTCCTGAACATTCATGGAAATACAGAGCTTTTAAGGATGGGTTCTCAGCTTCAGGCATTTGCTGTTCAACTACAGTTGATGATTCTGATCATCCCATCTCCGCTGAAGACAATCTCATGACCTCTGCCCAAGACCTCTCTTTCCCAGGTCCAGGCAGACTTACTCTGCCCCTCCCAACCACTGGCCTGAGGCAGGTATGCAGGCTTTAGTTCTCAAAAAGGAGGAGAGGATGTTTTAAAGAGACAGAAAGTATTGCTATTTTTTTCAGGCCATTTCCTGTGTTATACTACCACATGCCTTCAGTGGCCAGTGGGCTACCAAGTTTCTTGGAGGCTTTTACACCCCCACAAGCCCAGACATGGTGGCAAACATGTACTAGCGGAGAAAAGTTGTGTGATCCCAGCTTGAACTAACAATGAATATAAACGACTGGTTTTAAAAGAGAAAAATGTTATTGGAACATATTAACATTTTCCATTAAGGTGCTGTTCATTCTTAAGTGTGATTTTATTTTGACTTCCTCTGATTGGTCTCTCCCCTATTCGTTCAAACACATGTCTAATTTTATAACAGAAGGTGACATTATAAAATAAAAGTTGAAATATGGAAATTCCCTTTGTTATTTACCTTTTGGGGAATGTCTTTAATTTATTGGAATTCAGCCAGCTTTTCTTCTAATAATCAGAAGAGCTTCATTGGCAATGCAGCTCGTTCACTTGTCACCTATTATGTGGTATTTGTGGTATAACTGACAGGAAGAATGAATGTGAAGTCTAAGAAAAGCAGTGTACTCAGCTGTAGCATTTCAGACATTGTGTTTTGTGTGGTTGTAAAATTTCATGCTTTCTTTTTCTCATGCGAAATTTAGGTTTCCAGATGTCCTGTGCACACATGACTGGTCTGTGTTTCCTTGCCATATCCTATTTTCATCCGTATTGGAATACATAATGGTCCCTCCATTTGAGCCAAGTCAGACACAATTAGTTGACTACTGTTGGCATTTGTTCCCCCAACCCTTCCCCACCAATCTGGTTGGAGTATGTCCCACATTCTCCAAACTAAAATGCTTCACTAAACTTTCTCACACATCTGAATCACTGTAAGGCGGAATAATAACCTAGGTGAGGCCCTGTTAGTCATGTTAAATGACGGTGGCAGTTGTTTCTAGCAGTCATTGTGACTTGCTCAGAGGCCAGTACAGTTTGACCTTTTAACTTTCAATTATTTTTACCAAGAAATCTTATGAACTAGAAATGAAAAAGATAACTATCTTGTGGGTTTTATTTTTTTTCTTGGTGAGAACACAAAGATTAGTCTGTTCTGACTTGTTTTCTCTAGGTTGGGCTAAAGGGATGAAGAAACAAGCTCACATCAATTATAATAAGTTATCATCTCGTTGGCATGCCCCAGAAAGGAACTGGCATTTTAGATAATATAGTATTCTGATAAATAGAGTGCTGTTATATGTGCCAATGCTTTGATTGTAAGAATACTAAAAATCCACTGAATACAATAATTATATCAAACCTAATTGAATGGACAATACAGAGTACCTGGCACATGGAAGTACACAGTAGAGATAGAGGTCTGTGAAATTGAGATGAATTTAAATGGGCATTTTAATACCTTGAAGGTCCTTGGAATCATTATTACAAACATAAGTTATTATAACAACTTTTATTTATATAGCATTTTCAACTTTCATGATGCTTTTGTAATGTGGGTTTTCTCATTTGATACTTTCTCTAACTTCGTCGAGTAGGTAAAGCAAATATTATCTTCATTTATCAAGTGAAATAGACTATACAGCTAGCAAGTGGCAAACCTAGGAATTTAATCCTAATCTCTCGGCTCCTGGTGCTGTGACCCCTATATCACTCTTATTATTTAATATTTGATATCTAGTAGAATGCTAGATATCAAAGTTTGCTACACTAAGAATTTCAAAAATTATCATTCCCCACAAAACCCTTTAAAACATACTTTTAGAAATATACAGGTACTTTAAGAACTGGAACACATTTACATCCTTCAATAGAGTAACCATGACTATTCCAGGCACACTGTAATATCATGAAATATGAAATATTTGTTAAAAAAACAGAAAGAGAAGCTGAAAAAATATGTAGAGATCATTTTCCTTTTAAAGTTTAAACTTAGAGAAAATTGGCTAAAGAGGGAATTGTTTTCTTTTTGTCTGTGCCAAATATTGTGGAATATTTATTTTTGTAAAAAGTTCTCTCCATTTATAGAGTCTTTAAAATTTGAAACTGAAGAAGCCTGAATGAAAAGGTAGTTTCTTACCATTCATGAGCCTTTTTCCGTTATTAGATTTACTGTAAAATTCTTGATGGTAGGGATGTTGTCCTGCATATGTTTGTGTGTACTTCTGTGCCTTTCTTATAGTAAGTCCTCAAAATAAATATTTGAGGAAAATGGAGATTAATTTACTTTTAATTACTTGCTTTTGACAGTTTGAACTCATCTTCATAAAATCCAAGAAGGTAAAAAGAACAGGGGCACTTCCTCACTTTCTCTGTTGTCATTTTCCACATTGCTATCAAATTTTTACAATGTAGACCAACCCTGCTTCTCTGCTACTTCAAAACCTCCTAGTTTGTGAGATAGGGGATAGAAAGAAAGGGAACATTTACTTTTTATGTTATAAATTCCTGACACATGTGAATTTGTTAAAATAAGTGTGCATTACTTTGCAGCAGGAGAGAAAAAAATACATCGAATCTAAAACAGAAAAAAGAAAAGAAAAACAAAGATCCCAGTCCAAATTGCCCATAGGATGTTTGAACTCCTCAGCCAGATAGAGAGGATGTTTAACCTGAGACTTTCAACCTCATGTAAGCTTCATCTTCCCACCTACACCCCCCTACTGTACACACACACACACACACACACACACACACACACACACACACCCCCTTACTCTCCAGCGACATAGAACTATCTGTTGTGAAGAAACCATGTTTTTACCGCCAGCTTGCTTTTTCATTTTCACTTTACTCAACCTAGAAAGCCCTGCTCTGCCTCTTGTTTACAGTGAGGTTCCTTCAAGACCCAACTCAAAATGTACCTCTTCAGTCCATAGCAGAATTAGTGCTCTCTCCTCTGTATTATCATAGCACTGTGATACACAACAGCTTCCCCTGCTAAATTATGATCAGAGAAAGAACCATGATACTTTACTTTACCATGAACTATGATACTTTACTGAGAGTCATGATACTTTACCATACTTTAGATATATTTGTACCTTTCCTTCTCTCCCTTTTCCCTCCTCTTCCCTCATGCCTTGCCTGATGTATAGAAGGCATTCAATAAATGTTCTTTGAATGAATGAATGAATGAATGATTTAACAAATTAATATCTTTTTTATGGTAATTGAACTCATATCTAGTGACTCAATATCATTAAGGTTGTTAATAAAGAGTAAAGGTCATTCATACTGAGAAGCAGTGTGGTACATTGGATGGAATCCCAACTTTGGTGTGAGATGGATCAGAGTTTATTTTTGGATCTATCGATTCTTAGCAGCTTGACCCCTGGCAAGTGACCTCAGTTCAGTGGTTTTCAATTCTTTGGTCTGTATAATGGGGCTAATAATATCAACCTTGCAGACAGTCGAAAAGACCCAAATTGCCCAGCTCAATGTCTGACAAAAAGCAGGTGCTCATCTAATGGAAGTTGTTGGTAATCTTATCCGCTGGGGCATTTCAGTTTGGTGTATTTGTTGCCATCATAGAATTTAGCATATGATTATCTATAGTAGCTATCTAATGCCTGCTAATTTTTCCTTCTTGACCACATTGTGAAACTCTCATGTTATTATTTAAACACTGTCCACAGTACCTAGCTCAATGCTGACTACAGACAGAATTTTTAACTGTGGGGTAGAATAGTGGTTCATGGTGAAAAGAGAGCACTTGAATTGGAGTCAGGAGATCTTGATAACAGTGAACTATGTTAAGTAACTTTCCTGTCTCTGGGCCTCAGCTCATTCAACAGTAAAATTAAGGGAATAAACTTGCAGAGTATTTTCCAACTCAGAAAGTCTGTGATTCTATAATTAGATAATTGATCTCGTTTGTGAAGTAAATAATTACACTCTAGTTAAATAAACCTCTATAGCCAGATAGAAAAATGGAAAGTCCAGGTAGGTTGACCAGTCTTCTCAGTTTACCCAGCACTGTCCCAGTTTTAGCATAGAAAGTCCTGTGTCCCATGAATCCTCTCAGTCCTGGGAAAACCAAACACAGTTGTCCTTCCTAGCTCCAGGGTAGATTGAACAATAAAACGCATTTTTTTCTTTGTGGATGCTTAAAGATTTTTTCTTTTGAATTCCAACATTAACAAATAGTGTTTGATCTTGGGAGTAGAGATGAACTCTTGATTAGGAGAAAAAACAAGAAGAGCTCATAGTATACAAATAAGCCCCTTTCTATGTGTAATGATAATCAAATGTAGAGTCTGTCACTGTGGAGCCTCTTTTATGTAATGTTAGGCTATGCTGTCAAGGGTAAGGATGTAGGTGATTCTGTCCCTGGACTCAGGATAAGTATGTAAGTGTGGAGTGGAGTGGGTGAATGTAGGACATATACCTATGGAAAGGTTCCCATATTCCACAAAGTGGAATAATACCAAAATACATTAGTCTGTTCAGGGATGTAAGGGCGAGGCCAGTGAGGACTAGAAGAGGTGAAATTCAAGGCTACATGGGATTTGGATTGGTTGTGGAGGTGGGTAGGCAGGCAATCTGAGGGATGGTGCTGCAAAGTAAGGCACAGGTCCTGCTGGTAACTATCCCTGAAACCCCAACTCTTATAAAAACACCATGGAATGTGAATAGGGGCTGTGTCATTAGTTAAACAAAAGGAAACCCTCTAAGAAATGAAAAAGGAGCATGTAAATAACAAAAGGGTTGGAAGTGAGATAAGGGAACTGGGGAAATGGAACTACTACCCAAATGGTTCCTGAAGTTTTCCTTCTGAGTTTTTCCCTGCTTTTTAGGGTTATCCCACTTAGTTCCCTGCTGCCACAATCACACTTGGCCCTCATTATTGCATTAGGCAGATTGGCATACTGTAGGGGAAAGGGCACAGGCTTTCAAGACCAAGCAGGCCTCCACCACTTACTACTAGCTGTGTGGCTTTGGGTGAGTAAACTAGCCTTGATGGAATTCTGTTTGCTTATTGATAAAATAAGATTAAACATATCTACTTCACTGGCTTGTTCTGAGGAGTAATGAGATAATTAATGTGTGTAAAATGCCTGACATTGTAACTGGAACATATTAATGGCTCAATGAATAGTAATTTCCTCCCCTATCTCTTTCTGGGGTTATGATAATTTATTTGATCGTTTGTCTAAGTAAGGGGAAGAGTACTCTTCGAGTGGTCTCAAAGAGAAAGACTCCCAAGGAAAAGTTGAAAACACAGAGGAAAAGCATTAGGATCTGCCTGGACCTTTCTTCACATCTCACCTGGAGATTCTACTCCCTCCATCCCCGGCACCCTGCGGGGTGTGTGTGCGCGTGTGTGTGTGTGTGTGTGTGTGTGTGTGTGTGTGTGTGAGAGAGAGAGAGAGAGAGAGAGAGAGAGAGAGAGAGAGAGAGATTTAAGTCAGGACACTAGTGCCTCTCAGGTCCACAAGGACATAAGTTCCCTTTCCCGACTTGGCTGTCCCCATGTGTTATGCAGGCAGCCTGGCTAAGCAGGGCAGGGCACCCTGTATGTGTAGGAGACGTACAGTTGGCTACCAATGATCTGCAGGTGTTGAAACCTGATTCCTTGCCACCCTGTTCCTGTGCGTTGGCAATAGCAAATTAATGAGCATGAGCTCTAGGGCATATTTTTCTGCTGTAGGGAATAAGAACTGTCACTTTACCTCCTGGTAAAGTGACAGTTGAGGGGGGATGATCATTGAGGGGGGATGTCTCATTACCTGCTCCAATGCTCTTTTTTTGTTTGGTTAACTTGTGAAGTCCAACAAGCTTACCTTCAAAGCTGCTCAATATCTCTGTTAGTACTCTATTTTTGTAGGAATTTCCCCCTCCCCCTACCCTCAGCACCCCCAACCCTCCCTTGAACCTTTTCCAATCTCCTCCCAATCTCCCCCAAATGCTCTTCTCGACCTTACCTCTACCTTCACCCCGATCCCTCCGTACCTCACCCAATCCCAGCACCAACCATTTCTTATTCTCTCCATGTCCCTCTCCCCATCACCCACTGACCTGTCACCACCCCTGAAATTTTTGATACTCTACCCAAACTTTGAACCTTTTCCAATTCCCTCTCTCTCCTAATTTACTAGTTCCTTATCCTCTTCCCTCTGCTAAGCCAAGAAACAATTCCAACACAAGCAGGAATTGCCAATGTTTATTGATTATTTTTAAAAATATCACTTGCAAATTAATTTTCTTTATTGTAAAGATGTGCAACTTTTGTGATAAAGAAAAATTGATAAGAAAAATATTGCCATTCTAACAGCTAAACTTTTTCATTATTAGTTTCTAATATCTATTTTCATGCATATTATTAGTATAAATTGTAATTAAAACAGCCCTGCATAATGCAGAGGTCAGAGAGGAAAGAATGCAGGGTTGGTGAAAAAAAGTAACTCGAAGTCATCAGGTTCAGTACAGGTTCCAAGAGGCAGGGTCGTTGTACAGGTAGCCTTGATTCATAGCCAGAGGTTCAGTGGAAGATTCAGAGAGCAGCAAGTGCTGATGACAGCTGAGGTAACAGAAGACAGGCTGCCAGGAGCAGTCACTTGGATGTAGGATCTACCCAGCAATTATTTCATCACGATGTCTTCTATTCCACCTGTGTCTGAAGCAATTATAGTGACAATATCGTGATGGAAAGGACACGGTGCGGGTACTCCATTCAATGTTTGGATCATGTGTCTCAAGCCAGTGAATTCCAAGAATCAGAGGGTACCGTGGTGCATGAATAATGTCAAACTGGAGCTCTTCAACGTGGTTCCCAATTTTAACCTCGACAGGTGGTGTTTCCTTGGTTATGGGCCCATTAATCAGTGGACGGCCATCGACGGTTTCAAGCATCAGAGGAAAGATGTTATTGCGGATGGGCAGCTTCTCCCGAAGAACCACAGAATGGTCAATGCTGTTTCTGTAGGAGCCTGAATCCACCATTGCTTGCTCAAAGAACTGCCGTCTTCCCAGTCGGATTTCAACAGTCAGCCATAGGGTACGGGACATGGATATTGGAAGAGAGGGGGACGCGTATTTGTAGATTGGCCCGCCCGGGGTCCCCCTTACCGCCGGGCCTCGATGTTTCCCGCCTGCTGTACACGATGAGGCTTGGCAGGGCAATCTCTGGCAAAATGACCAGGATGACCACAATAGAGACACAAGTGGCCTTCACGGCGACGGGCCCTTTCAGCTTCACTGAGGTGTGGGCGGTTACTTGCAGCCTGCATAGGTTGGTTTTTGGCTGGTGGACTTCCAGGCCCATCTCTCTCTTCAGAGGGGCTTGCCCCTGATGGATTGGGATCAGGCTTCTCTTCTAGGCTGATGCACTCAGTGATCAGATCAGATAGGTTGGTGGCTGGGCTTGTGAGAGACAGTTCATCTCTGATAGAACTGGCAAGTCCTTCTTGAAATTGGATGCAGAGAGTTCTTTCATCCCAGTTCAGCTCTTGAGCAATGAGGTGGAAGTGGGTCACATACTGTTGGGCAGGGCCTTCCCCTTGGCAGAATTGATGGATGCAGTGGTTGGCATCTTCCATGTTTTCTGGATTGTCAAAAGTGTCCTGGAGCACTTGTATGAAACTTTCAAATTGCTCCAGCAGGGGGCCTTGGATATCCAATAAGGGCTGGAACCACCTTCCTGCCTCACCTGAGACGCGGTTGCCAACAAAGCTTACCAGGGCTGCTTCAGTGGGATATAGGTGCCGTCTAACTCTCACATAACTGTTCAGTTGAACCAGGAACTCAGGAAGCTTCTGGACATCCCCACTGAAAGCTAAAGGGTATTCTAGGGTAAAAACTGCAGCCTCTAATCCACTGAGGGTCTGTGGAAACTCTGAAGCTGCTGATGTCTCCACAACTATTAGGCCCTCCAGGGACTCCTGAGGTGCTGAGAGTTCTAGGAGCTCCTGGGCATCTGAAGGATCCAGGGGCTCCTGTGGCACCTGAGGCTCCAGAGGCACCTGGGGAACTGGAAGCTCAAGGAACTCCAGCTGTGCTGAGGTCTCCTGGCATTCTGGTGCCTCCTCAGCATTTGGGGGGTCCTGGAGTTCTGAATTCTGGGGCTTCTGGGCCCCTGGGGCATCTTGGCTGTCTGGGGGCTCTTGGTACTCCCAGGCTGCTGGGAGCTCATGGGCCACTGGCTGTGCCTGAGGCTTCTGGGCTGCTGGGGGCTCCCGGGCTGGGATTTTCTGTGGCTCTCTGGGCTTCTGGGGCTCCTCCACCTTTGGGGGCTCTTGATGCTCCCAGGCTGCTGGGAGATCCAGGGGCTCTGGGGGCTTCTGGGGCTCCTGGGCCTCTGAGGGCTTTTGGAATGGTTCATCCTCCTTGGCTGCTTGGGACTTCTGGAACTCTGGGATCTGGGCCTGAAGGGCAGCATTTTCTTCCATCAGCCGCTGCACTTGGGCCTGCAGAATTTCATTCTCCAATTTCAAAGCAATATAGGAGGCTGCTAAGTCCTCTACCATCTTTTGAGGGAATGGGCTTGGATTGAGCTATTTGCTACCAAGAGAGATTGGGTGGGTGGACGCTTGTGAGGTCTTTCCTGAAAGCCGCTCACAGGCAGACGTTAGGCTCCGTGAGTTTTCTGAGGGGTGGGGATTTGGGCTCCAACAAGGCTGATTACCAAGAGGTCACTGGGAGCCTCTGGAGCTCAGTAAGGGGAAGTCTCAGATACACTGTGAAGAGAGTGGGAGCTGAGGATCAGAAACTGTGGAAAGCACTCATTGAACATAAATCAGAACAAAATCTGCCCAACAGCATTGAGTTTCTTTTATCACAGGCTCATGTTAATGAACTGGGGCATATATGCTGGCTCTGGCCCTGTGACATTTTAAGAACAGTACCTAACCCAGACTGTGCATGTTATTTTGCATTCTTCTTTTGAAATTTAACATTATATCAGAAATAATATCTCCATATTCTTTTCTGCTTTAGTTTTTAATTTCTAATGTCTGCCTAATATCCCAGTGTAACACTTGGATTTTAACAGTTGCTTTCGGCGATTAAATCAGATGTTTGAGCAATGTGGGGATTTTAGGCTCTGTGGTGGGCCAACCCAAGAGATATTTTTGGGTGACTGGGGTAGGAGGTAGGGGGGAGCTCTTTCTGACACCTCAGAAATCATACCACTTAAGTAACCGCATAAGACTAGCCTCAGGAGAAAACAAGCAAAAGTTGACTAAATATATATATGCTCTCAGCAGACACATGCATATTATTTATAAAATGCCTCAAAATAGTTAAGAAAATAATCTTTATAAATGTACATTACCATTCAGAAACTTAGTCCAGGAGCTCGGCTGTCTGCGTACCCATCGCTGAAGAGGGAAGTGTGTGAGTGGCTGTGGAGGCTTGCCTTTTCTGCACACACTGAACTCAAACAAACACACCCACTCCCAGAACACGTTCCAACTCTCCTCTGTAACGTAGCTATTTCGAGTGTGGAAGAGTTTTTTTGACAGTACCTCACAGTTCAGAGCCGCAAGGAAAGTAGGATGCTGCACCAATGTGAGGCAGCCTCGTGTACTCAGTCCTTAGTTACTTTAATAAATATTTGGCCAGGAAATGGGGAGTAATACCACTGCCCTTGTGAAAAGTTGCAAACATTTCTGAATGACCACAGTGGTTTGGGATTTGATTTTTTATGTCTGTCTCATGTAATCTACCCTTGCTCTGTTCACACTGGGCCGTTTGTTTAATTCTCACTCAGAGAACAGCCTGCAGCCCCTCAGGCCCTTCCCCTGCCCACCTACTCAGTCCCTAGGGTTCCTCCTTGCTGTGTTTTCTTGGAAACTTTACCATGGACAGATCTAGGCAAGGTATAAAAGGGTATGCATGGTGGGTGAGGCAAACTTTGTGGACGGGTTTCTGGCTGTTTCTGAATGTCCTTGCCCTGGGTTCTCTTGCTTCCCTGAGCTGGTCAGTGCTTCAGGCAGCACCCAGGAAGTCCACTAAGGGCTGGCCTCTTGGGAAGTAAATCTGATCAGAATTTCACTTTCTCTTCTCATGCCAGATCACAGTTATACCCTGGGTATGGGCCATGTGACCATTTTAGGCAAGACTTAGGGGCAGCTATTTTCATTTCAGTAAGGAGTGACCACTTCAAGTCACACATCAAGTCAGCAGTGGTCCCAAGTCTCCTTTACAAATGGTCAATTCCACATTAGTCAGCATAATGGGATAAACTCTGGTGATAGAATAGGCCTAAACCACAGCAAATTGACAGACTGGGCTAGCTGAACCTGAATGCAGAGGCTTTGAAAAGGAAAGTAAAATATTTTGCAAATAGATTTTTTTCCCCTCCCTACTTTTCAAGGTTTTATTTATTATTTTTTTTGCAACCCACTACATGTAAAGATACCACCACCTTTAGGGAATGACGTGTTCTAGCTATGTGAATTTTTCAGATAACTAAAGCCTTCCTTCCCTTCGAGAAGCCAAAACACACAGTTAATGCTTACTTTACCTAGCAAGAAAAGAGACGAAGAATTTACAGCACCCAAATTCGTAGAAGGCTTAGTGAGGTAGCAGACAGCTATTTTTTGAAACTCCTTCTTAATATTTAGTTATTTCTGTAAGAATAAGTTTGAAGGTTCAGTACTGTACATCAAGTTGAAATTTAATAAATGGTATTTTAATTTAAAAAAATCAGAGGAATCTTTATATAATAGTAACACTTGGATTTTAATAGCTGCTTTCAGTGATTAAATCAGATGTCTGAGCAACGTGGGGATTTTAGGCTCTGTAGTGGGCCAACCAAGAGATGGTTTTGGGTGACTACGTTAGGAGGTAGGGGGGAGCTGTTTCTGACACCTCAGAAATCATATGGATGTTATACTTCATCCATTCTTTTATAGATGATTTTGAATATAATTTAATCTATTTTTAATAGTTCAGAGTCATTCTTACACCAGCCAGCTAGTTAATTCTGTTGTAATAGCATGTTGCCTTCTGAAAGCTACTGAGAGGCATAAAGTGTGCTGTCTCCAAATGAAAAACTTCCGAATTGCTGTGCTTTCCAACTTCTTGTAGTTCCCTTTTCCTTTGTATTTCTTTACTCTTTTGCAATCAAGTTGTCATATAGCCCTTAACTCTATTACCTATATGACTGTCTACACTAAGTCTATACAAATTTGACAAATTACTTAGTCCTTCTGAAATTTAGTGTCTAAAACTCAGTTTATGAAACTGTAAAATGGAGCTATTAATAGTATTTAACTTTATAGGGTTGCCATAAAGATTTAGTGAAATAATGTGTGTAAAAGGCTTAGTATAGTGTTTGGGAGCTAGTAGCACCCAAAAAAGGTTAATAATAATAATAAGCTGTAGCACCAATGTCATTTTAATTTATTCTTTTTAATCATTTGTGAATTGGGAAAACAGGTAAATATGCTAGAATTGTGTAGGGGCTGAGCAAGGGCTCTCATACCAAGAAATCTACAGGGCATGGATTTTACAGCATCCATTTTTCACCACTCAGGAATTTTTATCTTTTCTTCCTGGCTGCGTTATGGTAGGTTTAGTTTACAAATAATTCTCTAGAATCAGAACTAGAGGCACCTGAGCAGGAAGATGAGATTAACATGGGGATTGTGGAGCAGCCAAGATAGATATTTTAAAAAGTCCATGGACTAAAGCGCTGAAAAGTGCCTTGCCTACAGGCATATTTATTCAATATGTAAACACACAGAACTTTCTTCCCCCAGGCCCCTCCACTAAAGAGCAAAGACCAAATTCAACATCCTTAAGTACAAGTTTCAAACTGCCTAAACATACAGAATTATTCTCTTTTGAGTGGAAAAAAGAGCTACACTGACTGTTGTCAAATTGCCTAAAGTGGTTTTAATATCCTGAATTAGTCAAGTAAGAATAGGGAAGTAAGAATAGGAAAGTAATCACATCCAAACTCCCATCATGTTTTCTCTACACTTTAATCCCTTTTCTCACACTCACAACACGATGGAATTTATGGAGCCTTTAGAATGGTTATGAAAACATTTTAACTAAATGAGGTTTTGTTAACTGGGCAAATGAATATTTCAGGAAAAAAGAAGGCAAATTTACTCATTTAACAGATATAAAAAGACTACACAATAATAAGAAATGTTCACAGTTATGCTAATAAGTTACATATGTTGATTGTTAGCTTGGGGAGAAAGGGAAAAGAAAGGTTGAATGAGATGAAATTCTACTTTGTACATTCCACTAAGAATCATAATTTTATTTTGTCAGTAAATGTACAATCTGAACAATTTAGGTCTTTTTTGGGGTCTTCCGCCCCAAAGTTTGCTGGGCTGCATCTTTAAGCAACTCAAGTTCCTGCCCCTCCCTCTCCCCACCCTGGAAAAGAGTCAACAGGACAGGTTACCCTACAGGTCTCTGGCACAAGGCCCAGCCACTCCTTGGGGGCAGTCCCACCCTGGTGTCTGTTTTGTTCAACAGATTATTCTTATGGTTGTGTTAGAGTTTGCAGCACTTTCTTAAATTTAACCCATAATATGCTTAGCACAGATGGAAACTTTTCATTGTTAGCAACATCCCATAATACAGCATACGGGCAGTAGTAGTTCCCAATATCCTTGGAAGTTGGAAAAGTGACCAAGAATTCTCCTTACTCATGTGACTGGGATCCAGAGCACCTGATAATGGAATGGAAATAGGGTCTATCCCAGCACAATTCTGAAGGAGTCAAAATTTGTCACTTTTTCATCTCCCTTTATGACATTTGCCATCTTCTCATTTTATTTCTTGTTCCATACTAGGGAGTGTTTTTTTTCCCCCCTTGCTCAGCTGTCACTTTGGGAAAGTAAATCCCTATTGAGATATTACCTCATAGGGCTTTAAAAGGAACTTTCTTGGAGGTGTTTACATTTTCATAGGATATTCTGAAAGACTTCAAGCCCCTCAAGACCCTTCTGTTAGGAGAAATATCCTGGGGCAGAGATATCATTTGGGTGTCCTTCAGATCACACCATGTAGGTGGCCCTATAGTTGATTTCCTTATAAGCTAACCCTGTATGACCTCTAGTGTTAGCAGCAGGTTTGTTTAATGATTTCAGCACTCTGGCTTCATTGAACACTGGCGATGTGCCGACCAGGGTGTCCTAGTTAAGACCTGAGGCAACTACCATTGCTTCCTAACAGTAAAATGGGACTGAGGGTGGGGAACTTTGCTATAATCCCACTCTTAGGGATGCACTTGTCGTAGAGATATGACCTTCTACTGTACTTCCTGAACCCCTACTCTCTGGGTTTGCCAATGCTGATTCATCCAGATAGCAGACTAAGTCTAAGCTGATGGTACCAGAAAGGCAAGAGAGAGGGGGAAGAGAAAGGGCAGGGGAGGGAGGGAAAGGAAGAGAGAGAAGGGAGGCAAGGAGAGGGGAGGGAAAAAGAAGAGAAGGAAAGATGATACCAAAAAATCTAGGTAGAAGCATAAAAACTCAGCACATGTACATTTTGGTCAATTAAAGATAAAATTTGATTTTATGGTTTAGCATTTTAAAAAATCACATAAAAGGAGGCTTTATTTTTTTAATGCTTAGGCTTACCTCTACAGGTCTCAATCAGTCCATGGTGGTGGTATGGTCTTTATAGGGTTGCAGACTGCTGAAGGGGTGGTGGTAGAGCCTCAGTGGGACTGGGGAGAGTGGAAGATGTAGCAGTAAATGGAGTGCTGAGGAGGGAGAACACCCAATTTTGCAGTTTTGCTGTGTGCTATAAATGAGATAACAGTTGTGAAAGTGCTTTGAAAAAGATGTGCTAATGAAAAGAGCACAAGCATTGAAGTACGCCAGGCCTAGGTTCAATTCCCAGCTCTGGTTTTTAGTAGCTGTGTGATCTTGGATAAGTTACTTAAATTTTCTGAGACTCATTTTCCTCACCTGGAAAATAGGAGATAACAAGTAATTCCTGAGTTGCTGTGAGGATTACAAATAATGTTAGTATCCAACAATAGGCATTTGCTGAATTGCAGCTCATGTTAAAAATCATATTGCTAGTACAAGAGAGTACCATAGATTTTCATGTCAGTTTATCTAGTGCATCCAAACAAAATTCCTCTCCTCTCAACTTTTTGTATACAAACTCAATGTAATACAATTGCTCCAATATACGTATACTCCTCAACTTATGAGTGATGATAGAGTTACATCCTGATAAACCCATTGTAAGTTGAAAATATCATAAGTTAAAGATGCATTTAGCACACCTAACCTACCAAACATTATTGCTTAGCCTAGTCTACCTTAAATATGCTCAGAACACTTATATTGGTCTGCAGTTGGGCAAAATCATGTAACACAGAGCCTATTTTATAAGAAATTGTTGAATATCTCATGTAATTTATTGATTACTTTATTGAAAGTGAAAAACAGAAAGTTTGTATGAGTATTGGAAGTGCAGATTTTGCTGAATGCATATTGCTTTTGCACAAGAGTAAAGTTGAAAAATTATACATCAAACCATTGTGAGTCAGGGACCATCTGTATTTTGCTTTCTATAATGTAAACCCATGTTCCTTCCTTCTCACCCTCTTTCCACAAATATCTATTGAGCATCCAGGCCATTAAAGGTACTGTGCTGTGGTTGTTTATATGCACATGTGTGTTTGTGTGTATGTGAGTAATGTGTATATTTGGAGTGTATATGCTGGGTGAAGAACACAAAGATGAATCCACTTGGAGCTTTTTCTCAAGGAGTTTAGAGGCCAGTGCAGCAGGAAAAATATGTACTTTAGCATTAATATGCAGAAATCTCCTAGTGCTAAATGTCATATGAGAGGAACAGAAAGTCCTCTGAAGGTATAATAGAAAGAGAGAGAATCTGTGGATGTGATGGGGTATGGTGGAGAGGACTGATGGGTAGAATCTGGGAAAGCTTACTAGAAGACAAGAGGTCGCTGTTCAGCTGGGCTTTTGAGTTCGACTTTGAAAGAAGGGTAAGATTTGATCACCCTCATATGGGTGTGAAATTAGAATGGATGAAGTAAAAAACATGCCCAATAGAGGAAACAGTGAAAATTAAGGCACAGAGGTTGGGAATTGCAGCCTGTGAATAGGGGTAGCAACAGTTCAGTTTAAATGAAGCTTAGGGTATGTGAAGGAAGTGTCTAATTTCGTAGACATAATGTGATACAGAACTACTCAAAGAGAAAGTTGAGATTTAACAAAGAGATGACAGTAAAAGCAAATGTTTTATATATATGTGGTCAAGAAATATGTGATCCTGGCGATTTCTAACTACCCTATATATTTTATTAATTTACTAAGCTACTGGCACCCATTAATCCCCCCACCCCCCACAAGAATACCTGATAGATTTTTAATATGCTCTATCAGCTGATATTTTCTCTTAATATTTTCAAGAGCTTTCTAATGTATGTTTTCTTAACACTCTATAATCCTGGCTGTGATTTCCTTGATGTTCAGAAGGATTCACTCCCCCACTCCCCTTCAAACCAGGTATTAAACAGGCAGGGCTGTCTCATGCTAACCCCAGCATGAGCCTCTTGGTTTAGCTATTTCATCCAAATTGCTTCCTCTAGGAGCATATTTGCATAACCAAATGTCATTTCCCCGTTTTCTCCCATTCCATTTCTGTCACTATTTTCTTTTTGTCACCACCCTATTTGATTTTTTTTTAGCACAGCTGGATTATCTAAAGCTAAGTTCTTTGTGTGTCCTACTGACAGAAAGATAGGCCGCGTCTTATTCTCTGACTAGTTTTTGGCTGAAACACTGAAGCAGAAAATATTACTGAGGAGTCATGTCACATTCCTTGGACATTTGTATGTTCTTCATGCATGCCAGCAGAGTAGACTCCATCAGCATGTGCAAATGGGAAGGATTACACTGATGAATTATTTGTCAAGGGCTGAAAAGGCATTTTGGTTTTCTAAATTTTTAAAGAGAGTTTAGTGATTTCTCAGTTGCCTTTAAGCAGGCCAGGTGGTACTTACGGGGCACTTTTTGGTTTTAGCATTTGTGTAACCCAGTTATGCTGCAATCTAGTCAAGTCACTGTGCTACTGCATCAGCATGACTGCAATAGATAACACAGATTGAAAAATAAAAATTGTTATTTAAAAAGAACTCCATGGGGGACATTTCTGGCAAATTTCACAAGAAACTGTTAATCACGGTGACTCTGGGTAGTGAAGATACATTATTTAAGTGCCTTCTATTTCAAACCTGAGATTCTCGTATTTGTGAAAGAGCTTTTAAAAACTCCAAAACACTATACAATAGAATCTGGTATTAGGATTGTGCTTTTTTTTTATTCCCCACAGCTCTTATGTTACCAGGGAAAATACCTGCATTTGTGACAAACCGTACAAATAGTTTTAAGATTTAATCAAAACTCCATTTCTTTGGTTTGAGTTAAAGTTCAACTTTCCAAAAAAGAAAAGCCTATTTTTCACATATTAGGGACACAGATTTGAACATTTTTCTTCTATTGGCAGCTATGTCTGTCAAAGTATCCCTTTTACCATAGTTACATTGTTTGAAATTTGCCATTTTACATTTAATATCTCTCTTTCACTAAGAAAATATATTCTTTTGCATTAAACATTGCCTCTGCCTGGGGTTGAATAGTATCCTTTCAAAATTCACCCTGAACATCAGAATGTGTTCTTGTCTGAAAATATGATCTTTCAATATACAAGCAGTTAAGATAAGCTTGTACTGAATTAAAATGAGCCCTAAATATAATGACTGGTGTCCTCATAGGAATACCATGTGAAGACAAAGACATACACAGGGACGACGGCTATTTGAAGATGGAGGCAGAGATAGGAGTGATGCATTGACAAGCCAAGGAATGCCAGGAGGCACCAGAAGCTAGAAGAGGCAAAAACAGATTTTTCTCTAGAGTCTTCAGAGGGAAAATGGCCCTGCCGACACCTTGGTTTTGGAATTTCAGCTTTGAGAACTTGGAGAGAATAAACTTTTGTTTTTTAAGTGACACAGTTTATAGTAATTTGTTATGGCAGCTCTAAGAAACTAATACAGCCTCTTATATCAAGTCCTCCAGGAGAAGCTCCTGGATGGGGCATTCTATGAAGTCACTGACACTTCAGTGGGAGACCACTAGTTTGAGAGGTAGGAACCATTAAAAGGGATAAAAGGCCTAGGAACAGGGAATAGGGGATAGGAGAGAAAAGATGGCCACATTTTGCTTATTACATAATCGAAGACCAGCCCCATGAAGAGTAATCTCCAAAGACTCCTAAAAATGCCCCTACTCAGGCCAGCTTTCTGTCCTATACCAAGACGGAGTCAACAGTGAGCAGCTGTTGCCCTAGCTAAGTGCTCAGGAACTAGGAGTTGAAAACAGCTTCCACACCATGGAGATGTGAGCCCTGCCCAGTCTTTTCCCTTCTCTGCAATCATCACTTGTAAGTGGCCTGGGCTCACAGTGATTTACATGTGAACTAAAGAGTTTGGCAGGCAGGAAAATGCTCCCTATGTGGCCCCTATTTCTCTGTCTCGATCAGAATTGGGAAATTTGCTATTATCCTTTTAAATTATCTTTTGTATTTATTTATTTGTTTTGGTTGTTTGCCTTTTTGAACATTCATCTGGCTATTTGTTTTATACCCCTCCCCCTCTTTTTGGCAATGCCTCTCTAGGCTTGACTAAACTTGGCTTTGTTTTCTGTATCAGGTGATGTTTTATTTTGACTCACCACCCAGGGGAGTGGGGGTGACCAGAGGGGCTTAGGCTCTGCTTTGCATTTCGCTGACTGGGCCAGAGCAGGGTGGCTGTTTCCAATTCATTTTAGTTTACTTTTGGTTTAATTTGCCTCCCTGAGAAAGTCCTTCCATTTATTTGCCTTTTCACATTGCAAATGCCTCTATCTTATCTGAGCATCAGGGTAGGTAGGTAGGTGGCTGTCACAAGTAAAGACATATATCTGGCTATATCATATCCAATATTGTAGTTTGCAATTTTGTCACCCTTGTCTTCAGTGTGGACCTGGAACATAGTTTTCTAAGGCAGATATATTAATATAAAAATGTAGAGACCTGCCATAGGGGATAGCTGTTTATTTGAAGGGTCTGGCAAAGATGCCTTTTCCTATCTCTGCACCAGAAAAAAAAAAAAAACAAAAACAAAACAAAATTGCTTACTAAGTGATTTTGACTATTTTTTTCCTTTTTTATTTTGTTTTATTTTGTTTTATTTCAGCATATTATGGGGGTACAAATGTTTAGATTTCGTATATTGCCCTTGCCCCCCGCCCCCTGAGTCAGAGCTTCAAGCGTGTCCATCCTCCAGATGTGATTTTGACTATTATTGGCCTGACAGTAGCATGTTCAGGTAGGCCTCACCTGTTTTTTTCTTTGTTCTACACAATGTCTATGAAACAATCATTTGAAATGGTGACTGAAGAACATGAACTAGCATATATTTCTTTCCTTATTTACATTATAATTCCTAAAGCCATGTTCTTCTGGAGGGAAGACTGAAGAATTTATTGGGTTAGGAGTCAAGAAAGGTGGTTTTTCACTGACTATGAATCTCCCACTATTAATTCAGCCTCTTATGAGACTCCTGTAGTATACTTTGGAGATAATAACTAATGTTAGTTTTTCTCTCCAGATTCAGCCTGACAAAGCCCAGGCTGGAAGTCTTTGGAGAAATAAGTCTGATGGACACAGTCCTGGTCTTTAAATCAAAAGATCTCAATTTCACTAATTATGAGGACCATATGATTCAAAGATGTTATTTTCTTTCTAATATTTTTAATTTGTCTTACTCTCCACTGTTTTTCTAGTTCCTAGAATGGTGTCTGGCACTTAGTAGGGACTAATAAATATTTTTGGAATGAGTGAATGACTTCAGGAAGCCTTAAATGTCATCTAACCCAGTCTTACACTTTATAACATCCTCTCCAACATCTCTGACAAACATTCATCGAATCCAAACTCAAGTCACTCTAGGAACAGGGAACTCACCATTTATCTCGGCAACTCATTTTACTATTACCAGGTAGTTCTTCCTTATGTTGAGTTCAAATCTGTTTTACCCAAATTTTCACCCCTTAGTTTTTATCCTGCTCTTTTCAACCACACTGAATAAGTTATTATTTTTCAGTATGGTGGCTCTTGAATTTTGTGAAGACTGACACTGATATTCTCATCAAATTTTTTCCTGGTGAAATAGCTTTTTGTTGTTTCTCACATGATAAGCTTTTGTCTACTCCTCATCACCCTCGCACTCTTCTACTACCGTTTATTTCTGTCCCAATACTACAATCTGACATGTATTTGATATGTTACAACTAGCCTGTCCTGGGTGGATGGAAGTCTATTTATTAGCAGTTTATGGATATAGCTATTTAACACATTCCACATCTGTCCTGTGATTCATCCCACATTTCATCATTTTGTCCACAGGATATCAAAGAGACGTTGTAAAATGACTTGAAAAAATTCAGATATATTAGGCCTATGTTGTTCCACTAATCTGCTAGTACAGAACTCTTTTAAAAATGATTTGAGGTTAATCTGCTTAGGAAATAATATCAGCAGTTCATGCTTCCTACCCCCTTTTTAATGATCATGAACTATCTGTTTGAGAAGATTAATACAAAGGTATTTGGAAAATTTAAAAATTTAAAAGCACTCAAGAATTTCAAGCTGAACACAGTGGCATGCACCTGTAATAGCAACTACTCAGGAGGCTGAGGTGGGAGGATCATTTGAGTTCAGAAGTTTGAGGCCAGCCTGGGCAACATAGTGAGACTCTGTCTCAAAAAAATCATTACAATTTTTATTAACTTTTCAGATATATATTTTTATGTATTCCTCTCTCTCTCTCTCTCTCTCTATATATATATATATATATATACACACACCTATATATATATATGTGTGAATGTGTGTGTGTATGTATGTGTATGTACATATACCGTCTATAGATATAAAATGTGACGTGTGTGATGTATATGTGTTTTCTATATTTCTGGCTGGAGAATCAGTGGGGTAATAATTGGTACTATTGGTACTGACAGTAAATCCTTATAATTAGACTTCTAAATCAGTGATTTAGCAAGATTGGTAGGCCAAATGCAAATTTTCCTTGGTCTATTGTTTCATTAAGGCAAGACACAGACTCAAAGATGTAACAGTATATCTGGTCCTATTTCAAATCTTTTTTACTAAAAAAACCCCATTTTTTACTTTCTTCTTTTTTCTCTCTCCAGCAAAACACATATCCAAGAAAATGTAGTACGTAGGAAATCTGGAGGAAGACCTATGCTCAGGATCCTTGGCCCCAAACTTCTATTTTTCCAGATAATACTACATTCTTTTGTTTGTGTGAGTGAATAAAAGCACATTGTATTAAGTTCACTTTGGATATTTCTGTCTTTCTGAGAAAGGCAGAGATAAAATATTTTTGAGTCTGAGGCACATATTAATTAGACATCTAGTCCTAATCTAAAACCTAGGATACTAAAAAGAGACCCTCATCAAATTAAATAAAACATTTGAACTTACTAAAAAGAAGGATAATTAGAAACTGATAAAAATTCAAATGCATCCTCTCTCTCTCTCTCTCTCTCTCTCTCTCTCTCTCTCTCTCTCTCTCTCACTTTATCTCTCCCTTAAACAAAGTACTAGTGTTTGGTACTTTAAATGATTAAAATCATTTGCCAATTTGATTAGTAGGGACCATGCCAGCTCAAGACTCTGTCATTAAATATAGTGTAAACATAACCAATATTTCATTATTGACTATAAAAATTCAATCTCTTTATATTATATATATATATATATATATATATATATATATATATATATATATCCTGCTCTCTAAAGCCTTGAATTTTATTAAGTTTTCCTTAAGCATAAATTTTGGTCATTTTTATACCACTTTCCTAATATCTGCTATATACTCATCACTTTTATTACTAATAGCTTGCTATTTTGACTTTTTTTTAAAGCTTAAATACTTATTTTATCCTATCCTAAGCATTATGTTTGTTGGCATCATGGGCTTGATGTGCTGGAGAATGCTAAAGAAAGTTTGTTTATGCACCACTCTAAAATTATCTACAAATCACTGGTATTATGCGTATCTAACTACACAGTCTACCTTCTGACGTGATTTCTACAGTCTTGACTCAACTGACTACAGCTTTTATTTATATTTATTCAGAAATCCAAAAGTTCATTATAATATAGGGGCCAAGAATTGGATCAACACTACCCAGTGCCACACGTAGTTGTAGGACAAAGGGGTGAGAGAACTGGTGATGAAACCAGGTGAAGGAGGAGTTTGTGTCTCTTCATCACTTTTCTCCCTGCCTCTCTCCCTGCCCCTCTTCTGCTTATAATTTTCTTCAAACCTCAGCCATCTACCATATGAATGATTAAGAGATCCTTGAGAAATTTGTTGAATTTTACTCTTGAAGAGCTTAGATCTGAGTGTAATATTTAATAGAAACAGAATGGAAGTAGTTAATAAAAGCAAAATGAATTTTCTTCTCACTGCTAATATGAAACTTCCGTTGTTTTAGTTTCAGGGCCCAGATGGCTTGGTCTATGGCAGGTAATTTTGGCTTGCTATCCCAGCTGTAGTAATAACATTCAGAGTACAGTTGAAATTGTCTGAAACTTCGGTGTAGTTGAATCACTCATGCCTATAGTCCAGGTGATTAAATTTTAATTTAATTGGCCTAAGGACTTTATGCCTATCCTTCCAAACCTTTACCTAGCTATCTCTTGTATCTTTCTTACAATAATCATTGAATCCTTTGGTTCGCCAGCTTCTAGGTCAAAAAATGGCAAAGAGGAAAATGGCATTGTCATCACTCTAAAGGCTTAAGTGTGCAAAGGCACTTCCACCTCCAGAAAATGTCTCTTTCCTCTCAGGCATTGTGTTCACAATTCAGAGAGTTGTCTGGCTAGGGCTGTATGGGTCGATTTACTAGGCTTTCTTTAATTATTTCAAATGACCTAGAGTTTATGTGCTCATGCTCAATTCTGCTATTTCTAAACCAAACCAAACCAAACCAAACAAAAAAGCATTATTCACTGAATTACCAGTATGAGTATTGACTAGTCTTGAATTACCAGTGTAAAGAATAATTCATAATTTAAAGTAAACTTAAAAAATACAAAGGTATTTTATCCCTAATTTTTTTTTCCTTAGAGAGGCAGTGTTTTATAGTAGAAGCTCAGTGAAGTGAATGGTGCCAGGACAATCAGGCTCCAGCCCTGAATCTACCACTAATTTCATTTATTTATCCATCAATTCATGCACTCATCCATCACCCATCCATTCATCCATCTATCATCTATCAATCAATTTATTGATCCATGTGCTCATTCATCAGACCTTCCTTGAGCAGTCACAGTGTTTTAACCTCTCATTATGTGCAAATACTTTCTCTTCATTAGGCCTCATTTCCCTCATAAGCGCAATGAGAAGGTTGGACTAGATGATTTTTAAGGTCTCTTACATTCTTTAAAGCTAGATGATGCTCAAAGCTGTTTTTCTTCAGCAATAAAAACAATTACAGATCTTTTCTGGCAAATAAAGTAAGTTATCACTCATAAGAATAAATTCAGAGGAAAATCCTTAACTGGTTATGGAGGAGCATTACTCGTATGTGAAAAACACATCTATCTGTTAGTACTGCAAAAATATCTCATTAATTAAAATTAGGACATAGTTGAAGACTATGGCTGTTCTAACAAAGCTATTTTTGAATATTTCATAAAAATATGATAACAAATTAACCAAAAAGCATAATTTACTAGATTTCAACAACTTCAAGAGTACGTAAGCCCCAAGGACTCCTTTTATACTTAAGAAATAGTTAAAGCCAAATGGAGAACTTGTTAACATCCAGTACTTAGAAGAGTTTGAATTCTCAAGTTCTCAAGATAAATTGAGTAATATTCACTTTTTTCTTTATGAAGAGAACTTTTCATTTGATTTGTAAAAATCTCTTTCGCTCAAATGTCTTTCTTTCCATTTTATGCACTTTGAGAAAACTCTTAAGAGGATCACATGCAAAACAAACAAGCACAGCACAACAACAACAAAAAGCAGCATAAATGGAACCATGTGAGTAGGGATTGTAAAAAGCCAATGACAGTCAAGCTTTGCAAGTGTATGCCAGATTTGTCTGGGATTGAGTTACAGCGTAAAATGACCTCATTTCTTATACAGAACTTGCATTTTGGTTAGGTCTGGCAATGAAACAAATAGGAATTTTTACCATATCTATGATATAGCTTTTTCTGTGTAACTTCAAAGATTTATCAATGTAAATTAGTTCAGAATTTACATCTTTGGACTTTCTTCTGTACTCGATGAAAGCAAAAATATTTATGAAAATTGCAATTCCAATCAGCCAAAGAAGCCCCTTATTTGAAACCATTTTTATATTAAATTTGACATGTATCAAGATGAGAGATTTATTATCTGAGCCATTACCAGAAACAGAGTGATTTGAGTAAGTTTGTGAAGTTTTTTTTCTCTTTTCTAATACTCTTTTCCATTGTTGATATTTCTAAAAAAGCATCAATTCAAAATAAAAAAAAGGAGCAAACTAAACCTGAAATGTTACAGAGAAGCATATTAACTAGGGAAAAAGAAAGAACATAGGAAATGTATTTTGGTTGTCCTTTGATTTTGATGGAAGAGTTGTCACAAGAAACAGACACTATTTGAAGGTTCAGAAACTGCTTAGACTCTTGGGAGTTGCCTATGTTTTTAACAGAATGTTAACAAGGTATTTCCAGAGACAGGTTTTATCATCAATTAACCATATGCCCCAAATGTTGTCTGTTTCTTCTTTAAGGAGAAATTCATTTTTGTTTTCCTTAGAGAATGTATTTCCTCACCTGAGAAAATGCCCAGACTCCCCATCACAACAACACAGACTTGGGAAAAATACAATAGCATTGGAGCTCATTTTTCCATATTTGGAGGAAGCAAAAGGAGAAGAAATTTGCACTGACACTCAAAGGGAAAAGTTGGCAGCACACTAAATACTCCTTATAAAATGAAACAGTTGGAGAAACACCATGTCCTTCTATTGGTTAAGTTTTGATAGCAACTATGATTTTCAATAGTTATAGGAGACCAAAAATGCTCTGCTGATTTTGGAAGAAAAGGAATTGATTCAGCTGTTCATTGAACAACAGATGACTTGGGGTAGTGCTTTTTTTCTGCCCTGTATTCACAGTTATCACTATACTTTACCCTGAGTTCTCCAAATCATGAAAACAAGTGGGATTTTCATAGGTAGAATAATGAGCCTCTTTATATTAATACTTTAACTTGCTATCATGATTAAAAGGTATTACAATTCCCAAACTGAAACAATTCCCTATAACCAAGTGCTTTCACATAGGCTAGGAAAAAAAAAATGATGGATTTTGTCAAATATGTAGGATTTAGACTGAAACTCCTAAATGCTAGTCCTAATATTGATTCCTGGCCAGGACTTAAGCAATAAGTTTAACCTCATTTTTTCGTTGCTTTCATTTAGGTTTTTAACCTCCTTTTATTCAAGTTTTTATTTGCTCAATGAGATAACAGGCTGAGACTATGTGGTTTGGGTGGGACGTTTCAACTAGCTTCAGAAGTTTGTACTCAGAAAGGCATGCCTGAATATGTCCAGGAATTTGATAATTATTTTTGCTAATGGTAAATGGGAACATGCCATGGTGGACTTGGTTTCCTTCCATGGATGTTAGCGTGGATGTCTGGATTTCAAAAAGAGGCTGATTAAACTGAC
This sequence comes from Avahi laniger, assembly GCA_963575035.1. Lineage (NCBI taxonomy): Eukaryota > Metazoa > Chordata > Mammalia > Primates > Indriidae > Avahi > Avahi laniger. The sequence continues at coordinate 28,316 of CAUYSK010076016.1, forward strand.
CATAAAGCCTCAGTTTTAAATTAAATGTAGTGTGGTGAAAAGAAAATTCAATCTTGGGAAAATCACCTAATTTTTCTGGGCTAGAGTTTTCTAATTTATGAAGCAGAGTAGAAACACCTTCCCATCAACCCCAGGGATGTTACAAGGATCAAATGAGAGAAAATGTGAATATATTCTATAAATTATAATTTCTATATAAATATAAAATATTGTTTACCCCATAACCTTTTAAATTGGAGGGAACATTCTAGTTCAACCCTACCATTTCACAGATAAGGAATCTGTGACACAAAGAGCTTAAGTATTTTAACAAGATCATCCAGCTAGTAAGTTGCAGAGTCAGGACTAGAAAGAACCCAATTGATTTCATCTTTACTATAGAGCTCTGTGAATCCAGAGTTGCAGAAGCTAGAGGAACTTAAACTGTTAACTGTTTATATAATGCTTGAATACATTCTCTTATGCCCTTGAAAGATCCATTCTGCTTAATCACTTCTATGGACTGAAAACTTATTATAATCTAAGGAAATATTCTATTTTTGTTGGAAAATATTTATATGGAGATGAAAGCTTCATATCTCTTTATAAATTCTGCATACTGGTTCTTCTTTTGCACTCTGAGACTGAAGAAAATAAGTTCAGTTCATTTCTCCATGATAGATCTTGAAATATTTGAAGGTAGCTACTGTGTCCCAACCCCTATAATTCTTCTATTCCTTAGGCAAATCAGCTCAATTTTTTAAAGCTATTTGTTGATAATTTTTAAATTATTTAAAAGTTGTTTGTTCAGCATCTGCTATGTTTCAGATACTGTGTTGGATGCTAGGGATATTAGGATGAATAAGACATAATCTCTGCTCTCAAAGAGCTCTAGGTGGGGAGACAAGAAAAAGTCAACAACAATTCAATAAGTGCTGTGATGGAGGTGAGCATTGGGTGATGACAGAAACTAACTATACCTGACATGGGGTGGAAAAATATCAGAAAATATTTATAAAAGGTGATATTCTTTAGCTGAGAAGTAAAATCAGGATTGGAAGTGTGGGAAAACAAGGAACATTTGAGGTAGCTGTTAGTTGATCAGGGTAATTGGAGTGAAGGATCTTTGTTGATACACAACAAAAGATAACATTTGACGAGTATGCAGAAATAGATAACAGTGAAGTTTCAAGTTTTGTCACCTCTTTGTGCACGTGTGTGTATGTCAAACTACGGATTCCAAAATTGAACACAGTGTTCTATTTGTGGAAATTCTTCTTAATGCAGACTAAGATACTACAAATTTTTTGGCAGTTCCTGTTGAATCATACTGATCTTACAGCCTCTGAAACATCAAGTCTGCTTTTACACATATTGCTGCTTAGTCAACGCTTCCTTGATCCTGCTCTTGTACAGATGGATTGGCTCTTTGTACCTGTGTGCAGGATTTTACATTTATCCTGATTAGATTCTCTCACATTAGATTTTATTCAGTGGTTTTATCTGTCAAGATATTTTTGATCCTGATTCTGTAATGGAATGTATTTCTTATTTCTTCCTGTTTCATGTCATCCATTGCTTTCTTTATACCATAATGATTTACATTTTTTTTATTTCAGCATATTATGGGGGTACAAATGTTTAGGTTATGTATATTGCCCTTTCCCCCCTGCACCAAGTCAGAGCTTCAAGTGTGTCCATCCCCAGACGGTGTGCATAGCAGTCATTATGAATGTATATACCCATCCCCTCTTCCCCCCTCCCCTCTGCCTAATGCCTGATAAATATTATTCCTGTATGTGCACATAGGTGTTGATTAGTGAAACCAATTTGCTGGTGAGTACATGTGGTGATTATTTTTCCATTCTTGGGATACTTCACTTAGTAGAATGGGTTCCAGGTCTATCATCCAGTAAAATACAAGAGGTGCTAGATCACCATCGTTTCTTGTAGCTGAATAGTACTCCATGGTATACACATACCACATTTTATTAATCCACTCATGTCTTGATGGGAACTTGGGTTGTTTCCACATCTTTGTAATTGTGAATTGTGCCACTATAAACATTCGAATGCACATGTCTTTTTTATAGAATGTCTTTTGTTCTTTTGGGTAGATGCCCAAAATGAGATTGCTGGATCAAATGGTAGATCTACTTGTATCTCTTTAAGGTATCTCCATATTGCTTTCCACAGAGGTTGCACTAGTTTTAAGTCCCACCAGTAGTGTATGAGAGTTCCTATCTCTCTGCATCCATGCCAACATTTATTGTTTTGGGACTTTTTGATAAGGGCCAGTCTCACTGGAGATAAGTGATATCTCATTGTGGTTTTGATTTGCATTTCCTGGATGATTAGAGATGTTGAGCATTTTTTCATGTTTCTTGGCCATTATTCTGTCTTCTTTTGAAAAGTTTCTGTTGATGTCCTTTGCCCACTTTTTGATAGGGTTGTTTGATTTTTTCTTGCTGATTTGCCTGAGTTCTAAATAGATTTTAGTTATCAGCCCTTTATTGGATGTGTAGCATGTGAATATTTTCTCCCATTCTGTAGGATGTTTGTTTGCTCTCATGATAGTTTCTTTGTGTAGAAGCTTTTTAATTTGATCAGGTCCCATTTATTTATTTTGGTTGTTGCTGTGATTGTCTTTGGGGGTCTTCTTCATAAATTCTCTGCCTAGGCCAACGTCTAGAAGAGTGTCTCCAACATTTTCCTCTAGAATTCTTATAGTTTCAATCGCGAGTTGATTTTTGTGAGAGGTGAAAGGTGTGGATCCTCTTTCAGTCTTCTACATGTGGCTATTCAGTTTTCCCAGCACGATATATTGAATAAGGATTCTTTTCCCCCAGTGTCTGTTTTTGTCTGCTTTGTCAAAGATTAGATGGCTATATGAGGCTGATTTTATATCCAGGTTCTCGGTTCTGTTCCAAAGGTCTGTGTTGCTTTTGTTTTGCCAGTATTATACTTTTTAAATTACTATAGCCTTGTAGTATAGCTTAAAGTCTGGTAAATTGATGCCTCCCATTTCATTCTTTTTGCCTGTGATTGCTTTTGCTATACAGGGTCTTCTCTGGTTCCATACAAAGTGTAAAATTATTTTTTCTATGTCTGTGAAAAATGATGTTGGTATTTTAATGGGGATTGCCTTGAATCTGTAGATCACTTTGAGTAGTATAGACATTTTAACAATGTTGATTCTGCCAACCCATGAGCATGGTATGATTTTCCACCTGTTTATATCCTCCGCTATTTCCTTCTTCAGTGTTTCATAATTCTCCCTGTAGAGGTCTTTTACCTCCTTAGTTAAATATATTCCTAGGTACTTTATTTTCTTTGTTGCTATTGGGAAGGGTATTGAGTCTTTGATTTGGTTCTCAGTTTAACTGTTATTGGCATATATGAATGCCTCTGATTTGTGTGTATTCATTTTGTATCCTGAGACATTACTGAATTCATTTATCAATTCCAGTAGTCTCTTGGTTGAATCCTAGGGATTTTCTAGATATAATATTATATCATCAGCAAAGAGTGAAAGTTTGATCTCTTCTGCCCCCATTTGGATGCCCTTAATTCCCGTCTCTTGTCTAATTGCTCTAGCAAGGACTTCCAGCACTATGTTGAATACACGTGGAGGTAGTGGGCAACCTTGTCTGGTTCCAGTTCTAAGTGAGAATGTTTTCAATTTTTCCCCATTCAGTGTGATGTTGGCTGTGGGTTTGTGATATATGACTTGTATCATTTTTAGGTAAGCCCCATCTGTGCTTATTTCATTAAGCATTCTTATCATAAAGGGGTGTTGAATTTTGTCAAATGCTTTTTCTGTGTCTATTTAGAGGATCATATGGTCTTTGTTTTTGCTTCTGTTTATGTGGTGAATTACATTTATCGATTTGTGTATGTTGAACAATCCCTGCATTTTATTGGTATCAAAATTTTCTTAATTTTGCAAAGGTTATTACTGTATAGAGTTACATACATAAGCTGATATTCTGGCAATAATTCCACTATTTCTTCCCAAGTATATGGGCATGGGTGATTTCAAAAAATCACCAATACTTGGGAGAAAATAATTTACTTTTGTTTGAAGTAATAAAAATATGTGGCACACAGAGAAAATCACGTAGTTATTTCTAAAAACTTGCATCACAATTAGAGATGAGAATAATGGCTATGTTTTGGAATATGACCTTTAATTCTTATTCTCATGATAGTTTATGCATCTTGTTGAAACTAAATCTCATTGCCTGTGTCATTGATTCATTTTCACCTAGTATATTTGACATAATACAAATCATAAACAAATGATTACTTGGATTGTTTGCATGTATCCATGAGTTTATTGAGCAATTATATGGGCAAAATTAGGGCTGCAATGGAAATGATGAAACTTGGGGCCCTGTGGCCTTTGTCTTTGTCAATACAGTTAGCCATGAAAACATGCTTTTCCAGCATAAGGCATGAAGGGATATTGTAAAGGAAGAGAGTCAGTTGTTGCTCCCTTAAACTCCACCACA